>JAFFST010047986.1:3390-17096 GCA_022414735.1 Noturus placidus | reverse complement strand
TATATATATATATATATATATATATATATATATATATATATATATATATATATATACATACACACACAAATATAAGGCTCTGAGGTGTTCTAGCTTGGCAACGAGAAATATGGAACTAACGTCTGAGTTGTGGCCATATTGTAGTTCTCTATTCAGAACTAGTTATGGAGGTTTGTCTTTAGAATTAAGAAAATAAATCTCCAGGACCCTTTACATAGCTAACGTTTCAGGTTACCTCTATATATTCTTGTACATTTTGTACACTTATTACATAGCAAGCTAACAGCATGATGACATTAACATCATCAATGATACAAGTTACACAAACAGAATATTCAGTTGATCAAATTAAATTGATCATCTACGTCAGTCATTGCTCTTGAAAATAATGGTACCTGGTCACAATGCAGGTAGCACAACATTGCTTAGAAGCATCCACAGGGAAATTGTATTTTCAAATCCTCCCCAACATTTCAATGGGATTCAAGTCCGGGCTTTGACTAGGCCATTCCTTGGTAGATTTGCTAGTGTGCTTAGGATCATTATCCTGTTGAAATGTCCACTTTCAGTTCAACTTCAACTTTCAGAAAGATGTCTTCACATTATCATCAAGCACTCTTGATGATGCAGAATTCATAGTTGAATCAATGAATACAAGCTGTCCAGTCCCTGAAAGAGTGAAGCAACCTCAAACCATGACATTTTCACCACTGTGCTTCACAGTTGGTATGAGGTGCTTCTCCTGAAAAACCGTCTATGGTCTGTGCAAACATATCTGCCGTTACTGTGGTCAAATTTGTGCAATTTCCTTCTGATTGTAGAATCATGCACTTTGAACCAACAGCTGCAAAACTTATTAGCAGATCATGTGATTAATTTTGGGGGTTCTTGGAGACTTCTTTTGGCATCAGATGGTCTGCTCTTGGGCTGACGATCCTGGATAAATTGGGTCATTTGATATCTTTGCCACTTGTAGATTATTTTCCTTAAAGTGGAATGATGTATTTAATATAATTTGGAGATCTTTTTAAATCCCTTACCAAACTCATAGGCATCCATAACCTTTTTTCTGAAGGTCTTATAGAACTCTTTAGATCTTGGCATGATGACACCACACACCTCAATAGCAAAGGGAACACCAGACACTAGATATGAGAGAGGTTTAAATAAGACCGGTTCCACCTGCACTACACTAAGCAGGTTCTAACCACTGGCACCCAATCTTCAACACCTCATTCTAATTTTATGGATTTGAAGGGGTGATAAATGTAGGGGCGTACTTACTTTCTCTCAGTGACCGATCTGTTTTTTGTTAAATTAAAATGTTAAAATGACTACAAAATCTGAATTTTATGTGTCCATGATAAAGTGTATAAATTTTATTACTAGGCACTGTTTCAAAGAGGGTGTACTTATTTCCATTGGGTGTACTTATTTTTTACAGTTTTCATAATTCTTAATATAACCACATTTAAACAAGCTAAAAAAATCTGTATTTATGTCACCCTCAGTGATCCACTGATAAATGTAACATAGCTATGAAACCCCACCTGTGGATGTGCTGAGATGTTCTGCTCAGCTCTGATGGAGGGTGATGGAGTCTCAGAGCGAGCAGTAGCTGTGGGTGAGTGGCTAGGTCTTCTGGCTCCAGTTGCTCCCAGCAGAGCAGTGTTGGCTGTGGGTGTAGCAGAAGGAGATTTTCTAGAAGCTTCCTGGGATTCGGTGAAGGTGACTGACCTCTTTTGGTCACTATGTACTAAAGGAGGAAATATCAGAGCAATACAGTCGTTTGATTAGACATACAAAAGGAAATGGTCAAAATATAAGGAGCCCTGGTTGCTCAGCATGTTAGGTTTAATGTTAGTGCCCATGACACTCTCTGTTGGGCTCTTCAGCAATGCTGAACTTACCTAAGGGGCACTGCACAGTGGCTGATCCCGAGTTCTGATCGCAGCTTGCCTACCATGTTAGGATATGCTAAACAACCAGTTGTCTTCAGCTTGCTAAAAATAATGTTACTCTATCTGCATGAGTTTAGTAGACTTACAGTTGACCTTCTAATTAGTTTTAATCCTAATATGAACTCTAGCTTTAATCAATATACAGTACTACATTTTTAGGCCACAAATACATCCGCACCTCTATCAACTGCTTTGTTCTTGGGCTGAATGCTCCTGCGAGTGGTTGAGAGTCTGGCTCCATGCCGTCCACGACAGTCATCCTGCATGTGTGGGATGGACAGCAGTGGTCGACGAAGCTAAAAAAAAGACAATCCCCTGCCTCATTTAGTTTCAGAGAAACCAGAAATACAGTAGGCTTTCTTCCTGCAAACTACACTCTGAGGCAAAAATGAGCCATGGTTCTTTTGACATGAGTGCAACAACATTAACATGTCATTGTGTAAAAGGCTGTCTACAAGTTTAGCACGAAGACGTCATTATTTGGAAAAATATTCAGTACAACCTTATATTACATGTTGTTGCAATCTACTTGTTTGTTACCTTTTTATTCATCGCTAAATTAAAAACACTACATTTCACGCACATTTTAATTGGCCCCCAGAGTGTACACTACTGCAAAACAGATTAAATGAAATTCTTATTGAATTCTCACCTGCCTCAGACCTCTTTTTCGACCAAGTGGTGGCTGAAGTAAGAGATTGTGATGGCCTGGCTCACTTTGGACACTTGCAACCCTGGAGAAGAATCCACAGAGCCGCATGTGAGCCAGGGGCGTTAAGGGAGCTGAACATAATCCCTGGTAAGTCCCCCAGAGATACAGGAGAGTTTAGAGGAAGTGTGTGAATTCCACAAATCCCCCAACAGTCCAAGGCTCATCATTAATCAAACACCGTGACAAAGACAAATCGTGACATATGAATTGCAGTTTAGACACCTGCAATGTCATTCACAACACCATAAGGGATTTAGAGGAGCTGGTGTTGGCAGGGTCTTGAAAATAATTTCCATTTTGTAAAAATTAAGAAAAAATAAACTGTATAAATAGGGGACATTATGTTTTACTGAACTATAATATGTCAGCAAATTGTTTATGATTTGCACCTGCCAGACCAGACTCCTCAGCCCCAGAGATTGGCACCCCAGAGAGGAACTCCAATTTGAGCAGTGGGAAAAAGCCTGAAACATGAATGGACACCATGGCACCATGAGGCTCACGGGAAATGACATGAGTACCACACAGTGATAATAAGTAGTGACATTTAGTATTAGTGTCCATACCAGAGAGAAATAACAAAACCAATTAGAGGACAGTGAGACAGAGAGGGTAGAGGAAAAAAAATAACAGAAAGGAAGAGAGTGCTGTCCATAGAGTCAGTGAATGTGATGAGAAGGGAAAGGCAGGCCCGGCCCCAGCACACAAACAGTGAGACACAGCACACACAGGGCTGTACACTGTACCGTGACAGGGTACCATCCTCCAGCAGCCCCTGGGACTCATCTAGCACATTGGGTTCACTGCAGAGTGGGCAGGGAACAAGGTTAGGGGAAAGATTGGAGTTGCATGCAAGTCACAGCTGACGTTCACCCCTCTCTTTAAAGGAAAGATATGGTTATATTATGTAGGTATATTAAGATAAAACGTGGTGATCGCCAGCAAAAAGTGGGCATCTATGAAGGAAACAGATACTCCATCAAAGTAGCTCAAAGAGACATATACTGACTGTTAAAGTGGCTGAGTGTGTATGATTATCTTTTTTTGCTTCACAGTTAGTGTTAATGTTAGCAACAGAATGAGTAGGGATGTTTACCTGTGACTGGGCAGCATGGTGCTTAGACCTGGCTTTGGCTGTGTGGAGGCAGAACCTGTGGCATGGCTGGAGAAACGCCGCTGTGTAATTACACTGGGTATGAATGCTTCATGCTCACTTACCACACTGGGAATGCTTATAGAATCATCTAGTAAGAAAGAGGAAGAGGAAGAAAAGTGCATAACCAGAGACAGAAAACATCAAATGAGAGCCACAGCTACGCTACAAAATTCACAAGAAGGCTGAATTAAAAGTAAACTAGAGACCACCTTAAATTCAACTGAAGTGAAACACATTAGCTTGTTAAATAATATTGCTTGCTTTCTAGTACAGTCCCTTTGGCTGAAAAATGTACAAGTTATCAAGAAGGAAAAAAATTGAGTTCTTATTGGTGAGCAATTTCAAAAATATTAGATCAAATATTATTTCTCTGTAAAATATAAGCTAGAGATGGAGGAGGGTTGGATTTACTTTCCTCCTCCTCCTCGTCAGTGTGGCTAAGTGTGTCCTGTGAGGGCTGGCGAGACGGCTGGCTGTCCTGTTCCCACACGGTCCCTGTGCCTGTGTTTGACCGAGACATGGTGGCCAGGCTCAGCCGGTAGGCTGATGTGGAGGTGCCTACTGTACTAATGGATGTCTTTCCTTGGTATGCTGAAAAGAGAGAGAGCAATGTGTAGACAGAATATTTTGCCTGAACAATAGGAATGTATTATAAACACTTATAACACTGTTGAAATGTTGATTTTGATTGGTCAGGATGGAATTGATTAATTTTCTGTTACTGCCTGGCTCAGACAGTAATTTCAGCCGCAAGTAAAATCATAGGCTTACAATAATGTTGCTGTTACAATGCATTATTAAGTCTATAGTAACAATGTACACAGGGACTTGATAGCCACATAAATGGATGTGAGTAATTTTGATATGGTGGTGTTTTCCTAAAGTCTCCAATGTCAACGCTTTGTAACAGTCCGAGGTAAAGCTGTTCCTTTAAGGACTTTGTGCTTTGGTTGTTAAGTAACTTGATTTTGTTTTCCCTACAACAGCATTCACTGTACTTTTAAATTTTTATTTAACTTTTATTTAAGGTAACATTAAGAACATCATAACACCCTGCAAATTGAGCATTTTTCTTGGTTACTTGGTTTTCAGCAGTGCGATTAATTAACTTTGACTCTAATGAAAACTCAAACAGTGAATGAATCCAAACCCGAGCCACTGTGCACGGCCTCCTTCAGGATCTTGAGCTCATTGTTGAACTCGGCGAACAGTGAGCTCTTGCAGAGTGAGCGTGGGATAAAGCGCCTCTCCAACTGGTCAGCGATGTGATGCCGGGCTGTAATCTCCTCCTGAGACTCTGCCGGCTGGGTTAGCAGCTGACAAAGTGAGAGAAAATTCATCATGAATTTCAGAACACTCCTGAACATCTAATGAATATAGCTTTCCTCAAAGAGTCAGAAGATTAATTTTCTCACAACAGCAGCAATAAGCAGTTTCCCTCGTTTTGTATGAAGCTCTTAAAAGATGGTTACGTTAACATGACTATGTGATGCTTATTTCCTCCTTTATCTACCCTGGGATTTTCAAAGAATAAGAAGAGGATGATTATATTGGTGGCTGGGAATTTTGTTAGACGTAATAATGAAGTTGGTTCTAGAATTCGCTCACCTTGCACTGTATGAAGGGGCGCAGGAGCACAAAGATAGGGATGCGAGTGCGCACTATGAAGTCGATGAAATCCCAGAAAGCAAGACCACCCACTTTGCGCAGAGCCATCTCCTTCACCTGCAGACTCAGTCTGTACCACTGATTACCCAGCTGCCTCTCGAAGCACACCAGCACCACCTTCAGAGCTGTGCGTGAGAGCATATACAAAGAGAATTACAATGGTTACTGTTATATATTTATTTGAATACCATCACTCAGTGTAGCTGTAACTCTTAAAACTATGGTTCACAGTTGTGTCCATGACCAAAATTTTTAGTCTCTAGTCATATTCTAGGTCCTATAGTTCTGTACCTAGATAAGCGGCTTGGCTTGTAGACTCAGCCAGTCCCTCTCGGCGCAGGTCCTTGCCTGTGTCTCCGGGGGTGGAGCAGTGTGCCGGGGATGCGTCTAAAACAAAATTTTTACTGCGAGATGTGCTGATGATGCGCGGAGGCAGCAGGATGTTGATGACTGTCTGCAGGAGCAGGAAGACCTCTGCCTGCTCAATCTGAGGACTGTCTGTGGCAGCAGATACATACAAACACATATTCACAGATTTATGGTTATGTCTGCGACTATGACATATAAAACACATTTAACACTCAGCTAGGATCAGTTTTTCATTATGATCTCTGTAATAAAACTAATTGTGATCATTTATAGCCATCCATGTGCAGAGTTCCAACACAGGACAAGTGAGTTTCTAACAGCTTCTTTTCTCACAATCACATCATTAATGTGATATGTTCACATTCATTTATTTCTAAAACACTACAATCATGATACAGGCATTAGATCATGAAAGGGCAGGGTAAGAAAAAAAAATAAACAAAAAGCAAAACACCAACACTGCTTACTCAGACAGAAATCACTCAATAACACCTACAAAAGAAGGAAACTAATCCTAAACTAAAAAGGCTTTAAAACATCCATATTACAGAGATTATATTTAAGAGATAAAAGTTATAAATGACAAAAGAGAATCCTGATGCGTGTATATTTCTATGGTTATAATGAAGAGTAGATGGATTTGAGATGAACACATATTGTATTTAAAAATAAATTGAACTGTTAAAATCCAAAGAGCCTATCAATGGGACAGTCGTCAGTAGACTTATTTGATCATTTCCAACACTGACCTTTGCTTCCTGAGCCAACAGTCAGCACGAATGGAATCAGAAGATTAAGTAGCATGCCCTCTCGTCTCTCCTGATTAGTAAAGGGTGAGATCACCTGACTGAGCGGAAAGTCGTCCTTCAAAGCCTATGAATGAGAGCCAATTAAAATGTGCATCAAATATTGGCCCAAATGACTGAATCAAATGATTAGTGTGCCCAACTAAAAACAGCCAAAGTGCATTACTTGTATTTGCATGGCCACTAAGCGAACTACAGCCGTGCTGAATGGGAGAGGAGGGGAGAGGTACGGACTTAAGTGCAGCAATGGCAGACCATCTGCTACACTGGATGGTCCAACCACACCCATCACCTGATCACAGATAAACACACAACTCACAGTATTAGGGCACCTCATTTATCCAGTCTTTCAGAAGCAAACTGGTTCAATGTGAAAAAGTCTGAGTTATATCCAGTGTCACTTTGAGTTCAGTGCTACCATCCTGAGCCTGCTAATAAATCTGCTATATATTTAGTTTCATAGGTAAGATCATCATCAGGTGTACAGTCCACCAAAATAAAGTGTTTCCAAGATCAGTGATGCTTACCAGGTTGACACAGACATTGATGAGAGAGCGCAGGTGAGGGAGAAAGGAAATTATCGGCTGACGATGAAGAGTCAGACAAATCCCTTCAATCAGACTGCTGGCTGCTTCCCATTCCACCTGTCGTCTAGGAAAAACCCACACACACACACTAGTGTTTCAGTAGTACACATATGAAGGTATAAATATCAGGTCTACACTGCACTCAACACAAAACAAAATTTTTTGCATAAGTGTTCTAAACTTTATTTTACTGTGCCTGTTCATTGTACAAATGTACCTTTGAAGTTCCAATGCTATATTTGACAGGTCAGTGTACTTTTGCATTCATTAAATCTTCTGTTTTGATCGGAAGGTCATGAATTCAAACCCCAGTACTACCAAGATGCCACTGTTGGCTTCTAGGGCAAGGGCCTTAACCCTCAACTGCTCAAATGTATAAATAAGATCAATGTAAGTCGCTCTGGATAAAGGCGTCTGCCAAATGCCATCAATATAAAAATGTAATGTTAAATGTAAAGGCTTTACTTTGCATTAAAAAGGTCTCCTTTAACAACAAAGATCACTGTGCCAAACAATTTTCTGCAACTGCGATTTTGCCAAACTCGAAAATTTTGAAAAAGCTGCAGAAAAATCAAACATTTTTTGGCTGCAACAATCACAAAAAAACTCAGTGAAATTCTGTACAGACTGATTTATGGACGTCCAGAAACTCATGATCTTAAGATAACAAACGTTGTCTCTCAAGATCATAACAACTTATTCTCATGATTAGTAACAAAAGTTATTTTCTGAGATCAAGTAGCAGTAGCACTTTTGCCTCACATCTTTGGGATTGGAGGTTCGAAACCTGCTTACACCCTGTGTGTGTGGCTTTGCATCCGGTTTCCTCCCCCAGTCCAAAGACATACGTTACAGACTGATTGGCATTTCCAAATTCTCCATAATGTGTGAATATATCCTGTGATGAGTTGGCACCCCATCCAGGGTGTCCCATGCCTTGTGCCCTGAGGCTCCAGGGATAGGCATGACCCTGTGTAGGATAAGCGTGTATGGAAAATGGATGGATAGATGGAAATAGCAGTCTAGCATTACACTGTAGCATTACAGTGACACATTGCCATATATTGGTATTATGGAGATACTAGTAATTACATCCTATTTTTTTAAATCAATATTTGTCTTGTGAATCACAAAGCATTTAGGCGGCATCTCTCAAACATCACAAAGCATAAAGATGTCCCGGCTTCTCAGATTGACTGGCAATGACACTGATCACCCAGTTGGGTTCACTGTAGTGTCCACAATGGTATACTTGCAGATTTTTAAGTTGTCTTCTCAAGTGACAGACACTAACTTGAAAACTATCTTGTCCTCACAAACATAAGACTGGATAGCTAGATGCACATTTCTGATCCCTAAGGGGAAATTGGAGCAAAACACAGTCAAACAATTACCCGCGCACATGATCAAACAATCAACATTTTTCATTATTATATGAAAATTTTTGTATTTTATTATTTAAGCACATTAATTTAACAAATAACAAAGAGAGAAAAAAGATAATTCTGAATTTACATTTACAAATATTTTGAAAAAGGGAACAATTATTTATTAACATGCTGATTACAGAATTTTTAAAAATCATAAAACCACTCATTTCAGCTTAAAAATAGAATAATGTATGACTGCAAAAGTACACAGACCTTGACCCCGTGTCAAAAACGTAACTGATTATATATATATATATATATATATATATATATATATATATATATATATAATTCGATCATACAAGGACAAATCACTCATGCTGACTTCTCATACCCACCTCAGAGCAAATTCTATACACTCAAACACATCAAGAACTTACAGAGAAAGCTGTGGGCACAGAAGAAGCGCACGGCACCAAAACACGATGACAACGACGAGCATTGCATCTCAAAGAGATGCGAGGGAGGGAGGGAGGCAGAAAGAGACAGAAAGGACTGAGGAAATGTGGACAGACCTGGAGTACAGAGCCTGTGGGCGCGCGCACCTGAGCGTGGGCATCTTGTGGATCTTGTTGAACATGCGGTCCAGGCGCTTGAGAATGAGGATGAGAGCCGGCCGCACTGCTTCTGATGACCAGTCGGTGATGGGCAGCATTTCGGTGATGTAGCGGCGCAGGCCACGGCTCTCCATGGTCAGAGTGTCATATGGTGCCAACTTCAGGAGAGAATGTGCAATCTCTGCCAGCCTAGATAAAAGACAGACTCTGGATTGTAAAGGATCACATTATCTCTGTTCTAATACAGTATTTCTAATTCTGCTCTCCAGGCCTGGAAAATAACAAACTACATGTACCCCCATTACAGTATTTGAGCATACAATTCACTGTACAAGTATTTTTTTTTTGAGTATACTTAAATAATTTTACTTTTAGTTAACTTTAAAAAAAAATGTAAATAAAACTTCACTACAAACTGTAAGCTAATTAAAATCAGCATGTGTAAATTTAAAACAACACTTTTCTGTTGTCATATCCAGTTGATGTGCACTGTCCTGTGTCTTTATTGTATTGTTTGCACTTATCTCACACTATCATGTATTAGCACTTTGTGTTGTCCTGTTTACTCTGCCAATGTATTGTTTTATATGTGTTGCACCATGGTCTCGAGGGAATGACATTTTGTTCCAGTGTATACAAACTATATAGAGAAATGACCACAAAAAACACTTGATTTGACTTCAGGTGCCAGATGCTGAGTCAGCAGAAGCAATGTCTGAGACAGTGGAGACAGATGAGCACCCCTGGCTAATGTGATCAGGTATTGCATGATAATGATCAGCAAATTATACGAGTCAAAACCCATGGCGATACTGTCATTTCAGAGCTCAACATCCAATCTGCAGAAACATGTACAGGTACAAGCAATTAGGCTAGTGAGATACACTAGCTAGTCAGACCTTTGATGGTTTACAGTATGAAAGCTGTGCATTAATCTTAAAAGGTCACTTCAATGTTCTGTAGGGATTGCCTGTTGTGTTAAATCAAGGGTGTAACCATGGTATGGACATTGGAGGGGTCCAACGAACTCGGCGGGAGGATATGCAACTGAATGTAAGATTAATGGTCAAAAACCGGAAGTGACGTTAGCCTAGCCTACTTCGCTACTACGTGGGTGTGCAAATATCAACAGTTAATTGACGTTCTTAAGAACAAACCAAGCCATGGTGTGATGCCTTCTATGCTAAGCTAAGGTTACCTACTATTTAGGTATTTAGTTACTTACTGTCTGAATAAAAGCTCATATGTTCTGCTGCACTTTTCTACACTTGTCTGCTGTCTCCATTTCTTACAGACTGAGCTGATCAAATATATCAACACACTTGTGTTGAGTCTGGGCGGAACCAAGTGTACAACTGGAGGGGGGGGGCACGCCTATTCTCCTTAACACACGGAAATATATTAAAAAGAAATAGACATAAATAGATAGAATAGATAAAGAAAAGACAGATCCATTGGCAGGGTTCTTTAAAGGGGGGCATATAGAAAATATTTTGTACTGTATATTGGGGACAGATTGGTATTGTACTGTATATTGGGGACAGATTGGTATTTCCTCAACATTGGATGGATGTATGGACCTATGGTAAGGTAAGCTAATGTTTCCTTTCATTATATACTGCTGATGGTGGAGGTGGTGTTCACTTCAGCAAAGGGAGTTTGTCACCACATTACTTATTTACTCTTACTTGAATAATTGTCTTGTCCACTACTATTGCTCCAGTAAGGGAATTATTATTACAGTACCAATACTTTTACTCCAGTCATTTTGTTGAGTAAAGGTCAGGTTTTGTTCTGTAAATAGCAAACTATTTTTGAATATAAAATCACAGCATAAACCTTACTCTTAGGCACACTGACTCTTGAATTTCGTCAATTATTTCCACATTGTTAGATAAACTTCACATGTTTTCTCAGACAATTTTGCTTACCCTTCCCATAACTTGATTATCTTTTGTGTATGTACATTGGACAATGGGTTTACTGTTCCAAACGTTGTTTGCAACTTTTTTGGAAGTGTTGTAAGCATTACGTAAATTACATTAAAATACATACATACATACATACTCAACTACATTAAAGCCTTTATTTCTAATAATTGAACACTTCCTATATCTCTTCAGATAACACAAATTGTCTGAAGAAAACAGTGCCTAGTCAAGGTAAAGCAAGACAAAATCGGTGGAGCAAACCAGTTCTATACGTATACAACATACAGAAGGCACTAGAAACGCTTCTTTCCTCCTGTCTTGCTCATACCTCATATGAGACTTTATATCCAGAAGCTCCAGAGCAGTGACTCTGGGTTCTCCAGCCACATTCTGCAGGATCTTTAATCGTGGGCCACAGTGTTTGTAGAATTCAGTGCAGATGTTGAGAAGCGACTCTCGAGGCCGGCGGAACTCCTCGCGGGCAATGCGCTCATCCAGCTCCTCCCGGGGCATGCCCTGACCCTCTTCCAGCAGGTGCAGGTTATCTCTGGGCATAGGTTTTTACTTTTCACAACTTTAACTGATTAACTTATCTATTGGTGTAGTGTATTAAAGTGTATCAGAACACTGTGCTCAGAGAACAGCCCTGACCTGGTGTTTGGTCCTCCAGACATTGTGTGGTTGGCAGCAGTTCCTCCTTTATGGCCCTGATCGCAGCGACTCATCTGAGGTGCAGTCATAGGTCTGGGGAACAATCAATAAAATACCATCAATACCACTAACACCATCAATACCCAACCGCACATAAGGCCTTGTAATAAGCATTTTTAATAAAAATAAAATGGCTTCTACAATTTAGTCATGTAATAAAGCTTATAGACTGATGTGAGTATGGAGTTTTTATTTTGCTACTTTTTTTTGTTATAAAACAGATATGGTTATCACAGGCAACTCTATACTTAATGCACAAAATACAGTCAAGCAGAGATCAAAACTAGAAACCACAATAAACATGACTAGTACCTAGAACTAGAAAAAGAAGGGCAGGCAGAAACTAGAAAACTAGGAAAACTTGATGACCTTGACTTTGATGACCTTGATGAAGTTGATGACCATGATATTTTCACTGTCATTATTTCAGTTTCTATTTAATAAGCCAATGAAATCAAGAACTAGGGAAATCCATGACTATATTAAGAAAAATATTTTCCAGAAAAGCATGTTACACATGGTTGTGTGGGTTTCTTCCAGGGTTCTGGACAGTTCTCCAGACATAGAAACTATGACTAGAAACGTGAAATCAAAGCTTTCCGATGCTCACAAATAGGGTAGAGAAACAAAAAAACACACACAACCTAAAAGGACATCATAAATCTATGTCGGTGAAGCAAACAGGAAGGTTGTGGGATAGGTATAGCTGTGTGGATAAAGGGAAAGAAGAACAAACCGTGTCAGGGACTCCACACTATAAAGCAAAGCCTGAAGAGAGGTGGCCAGTGTGGCTATAGCTGCAATCTCATCTCTAGCTACAGACACTGACTCAAGTGCTTGACTGTTATTCTTCAGCTTCTGCAAATAACAAGGAACCAGTGCCTCTAGAACCATCAGCATCTGTAGACTGGAAAAGACACACAAACATTATGTTATTACACAGACATCATATCAGTACTGACAGAGGAAGGTGGTGTTCTTAAACACTATGGAGGTATTTTAGGTTGTGCACCTTCGAAAGGATTCCGGAGCGTAGGCCACCACAGTTACACACAGCTTGATGGATTCACTGATGGAGAAAGCTAGGTCCTCACTGCCATAGCAAAAATCTGAATGAAAGAAAATGCATAAGAAGTATGTTTTGAAAGTGAAACATATTGAATGATTAGTCAGAGGGGGTCTAACATGACCTCTAACCCAGCGAGCGTAGTGGTTTCTCAGCTTTGACCAGCTCCAAAGCATCCAGGCTATCGGTTGTTTCTCCTTCCAGGGACAGCAGCAAGTCAAACAGGCACTGTGCCGACACACCTTTAGACAATCCAGTACTGGTGCAGGTCTGAGGGAAGATATAATTAGTGCTACAATGTCAAGTACAACACACCTTTAAAATGGTGATATTGAATACTATTAAAGGAGCATGAGAAACATAGTTGAGACTTATGAATTGTAACGTTTTATGCTCTCACAGTGAACTCCAGCAGTGGGGCCACACTGGCAAACAGCTGCAGAATGAACGGTTTGCGGTGGAGAATGTAAAACTGCCGGCAGCAGAACTCAATGCCTCGACGCAGCAATGGGTTACTTTCATAATCAGCGTATGTCTGATGTGAAGAAGAACAATCACAATACAGTAAATAACAAAGCAGAATAAACAGTAATCAGAGTTTAAGGTATCTACTTCAATATACACATAAGCTGTTCAAAGTTTTAGGAAGCAGTCACAAATTTATCTATTAGTTTTTTATTCGTCATCTCCGGACAATGTGATTCAACAACAAAGAAAATACACACTGGCTCCTACTAAGTTTTATATATATA
>JAFFST010047983.1:70535-90005 GCA_022414735.1 Noturus placidus | reverse complement strand
GTGGAACTCTTTGGAAGGTGTGTGTCCAAGTATATCTGGTGTAGAACACTGCATTTCATAAAAAGAACATTATACCTACAGTAAAATATGGTGGTGGTCGTGTGATGGTCTGGGGCTGTTTTGCTGCTTCAGGACCTGGAAGACTTGCCGTGATAAAAGGAACTGTCTACCAAGAGATCCTGAAGGAGAATGTCCGACCATCTGTTCGTGTACTCAAGCTGAAACGAACTTGGGTTCTGCAGCAGGACAATGATCCTAAACACACCAGCAAGTCCACCACCGAATGGCTGAAGAAAAACAAAATGAAGACTTTGGAGTGGCCTAGCCAAAGTCCTGACCTGAATCCTATTAAGATGTTGTGGTATGACCTTAAAAAGGCCGTTCATGCTCGAAAACATTATATCTCATGTAACTGAATTAGGACAATTATGCAAAGATGAGTGGGCCAAAATTCCTCCAGGACGCTGCAAAAGCCTCATTGCACGTTATCGCAAACGCTTGGTTGCAGTTGTTGCTGCTAAGGGTGGCCCAACCAGTTATTAGGTTTAGGGGGCAATCACTTTTTCACACAGGGCCATGATGGTTTGGATTTTTTTCACCTTTAATAATAAACACCTTCATGTACAAATTGCATTTTGTGTTTACTTGTGTTGTCCTTGACTATTGTTTAAATTGGTTTGATGTTCCGAAACACTTCAGTGTGAAAAACATGCAAAGGAGCAGGAAATGAGGAAGGGGGCAAACACTTTTTCACACCACTGTATCAACAATAACATTAAATCTGCCTAATTTTGTGTTGGTCCCCCTCCTTTTGTGCCAACAAAACAGCCCTGACCCATCGAGGATGGAATCCACAAGACCTCTGAAGGTGTGCTATATTATCTGGCACCAAGACGTTAGCAGCAGATCCTTTAAATCCTATAAGTTGAGAGGTGAGGCTTTCCACAGATCGGACGTGTTTGTCCAGAACATCCCACAGACGCTAGATCGGATTGTGATCTGGGGAATTTCAAGGCTGAGTTAACAAATGTTCCTCAAACCGTTCCTGAACAGTTTTTTCAGTGTGTCAGGGAGCATTATCCTGCTGAAAGAGGCCACTGATATTAGGGAAATTTACTGTCCCCTCAAAATAACTCAACACACAGACATTAATGTCTAAACCACTGGCAACAGAAGTGAGAAACACCCATAAGTGAAAATGTCCAAATTGGGCCCAATTAACCATTTTCCCTCCCAGGTGTCATGTGACTTGTTAGTATTACAAGGTCTCAGGTGTGAATGGGGAGCAAGTGTATTAAATTTGGTGTCACACTGCATCAAATTGGTCTGCATGGCTGTCATCCCAGAAGGAAGCCTCTTCTAAAGATGATGCACAAGAAAGCCTGCAAACAGTTTGCTGAAGACAAGTAGACTAAGGACATGGATTACTGGAACCATGTGCTATGGTCTGATGAGACCAAGATAAACTTATTTGGTTCAGATGGTGTCAAGCGTGTGTGGCGGCAACCAGGTGGGGAGTACAAAGACAAGTTTGTCTTGCCTACAGTCAAGCATGGTGGTGGGAGTGTCATGGTCTGGTTCTGCATGAGTGCTGCCGGCACTGGGGAGCTACAGTTCATTTAGGGAAACAGGAATGCCAGCATGTACTGTGACACACTGAAGCAGAGCATGATCCCCTACCCTTTGGAGACTGGGCCGAAGGGCATTATTCCAGCATGATAACAACTTTTGCCTTGCTAAAGAAGCTGAGGGTGAAGGTGATGGACTGGCCAAGCATGTCTCCAGACCTAAACCCTATTGAGCATCTGTGGGGCATCCTCAAACACAAGGTGGAGGAGCACAAGAGCTCTAACATCCACCAACTCTGTGATGTCATCATGGAGGAGTGGAAGAGGACTCCAGTGGCAGCCTGTGAAGCTCTGGTGAACTCCATGCCCAAGAGTGTTAAGGCAGTGCTGGAAAATAATGGTGGCCACCTTTGGACATTTTCACTTATGGCTGTACTCACTTTTATGAGATATTGTTTGTGATCTCACAGGTTTTCACATAACCCTAACATAAATCCTCCAATAGCACTCTATTAAATATTAATGCACTGCTTATGAATGTGTTACAAAGGCTCTATGTGCCGTAGGTTCCTTGCAAACAGAGAGATATGAAGAAAGCCTTTGTTTTGATCTAGTTTACACACTTTAGTTTCATTTTTAATACATCACATGCTGAGAATGTGACATGTTTTTTTCTTGGCTTCATTGTTATGGTCATATTGATACCCCAAGTTGGACACGAGTGTATGTCTTGTGACTGAATGAGTGATTAAAACTTCCCCAGTCAGCGCTCATCACCACTACCATGATCTTCTGCTTTTTTTTTTTTTGTACACATAAATGCAACATCCTCCAACATCTTCAACTTCTTCCTATAGATCTCTGCATTCACCTTTTTTTTTTTAACCAAAGGAAGAAAATAGAAGGGTTCTCCAATGACACCATCAGTACTGATGAATATAAACATGTTTCATGGTTTATTTTTTACATAAACGTTCATCTAGAGTGCTGCGAAGGTTTGGTACTTTTTTTGCCACAGATTTTGGGATTGGGTAAACAGGATATAGCATCACGTTTCGATGGATGTGTGCGACTTCACTGCTTTCTTAACACTCCTGTACATCACTACTGAAGCTTGCACAGTCTGAACTGTTGGGAAAGGAAATCACAATGACCGGTAAGACAGCTTGGGTGTTTTCTCTGTTTTTTTTTTTTTTTTTTTAAATAGGATAGACATTCAAAATAACAGATGATATAATGTCATTTAAATTATTGTGTAAAAGTCTTTAATAATCAATTTATTATATAAATATCGGCTATATTGGATATATTCTGCATTACTGTATCAGAAGCATTCATTTTCCCGAAAATGTATATCACAGAGAAGTTTATATACGCTATTAAAGAATGGAAAATACCAAGTAATAGGCTAAGTCTAACCTAAAAACCTAATGGAGGCTTCCAAGATGATTACACCAGCATCCACGGTGCACAAGCTCCCACTGATTGGTTTGCTGATGTTAATCATATGCTATGAAGATCATAGTCAGTGAATTTCAACCTAATACCAGCTGAGGGAAAATCTTTTGGAAGAATGATGTTCATTGATCCAATAGATGTCCAGAGACTTGTAAAATCTATGATAAGGCACATTGAAGCTGTCCAAACCTTACTAAGACATGTTGGTTTATCTTCTAATTAGTGACAAAAATGTCGTATTTGAATTAAACTTCTATCAATAGGTAGGAAGGTAAGACAATTAAAAAGCTGTCCTAGTCCAGCACAAAATATATTATATCTGAGCTACACCATGCCTAATTGCAGAAAGCCATTTTCTCAGCATAGTGATTAAAAATAGCCAGAAATCCAGATTTAGATTTATATTTATTCAGATTAATGAGAAAACCAGAGGTGACGGTGGCAAGGGAAACTTCCTAGGATGACACAAGGAAGAAACCTTAATAGGAACCCGACTCAAACGGGAACCCATTCTCATCTGATGGACAGCGGATATTGCAGTATTAATAATTACAGCAAAACAACATCAACAACAACGCTGAGACAGTACAATTTTTTTGAATATATTAGTATTAGTGTACACAAGTTCTTGAGAAGTGCAATCTTCATGGTAACCAGGTGAGATTATCCACTGCCTCAGGAAGGTGAAGACATACCCAGAATCTAATCTATATATTTCCTTTAATATACAAAAATTATTCTAATTCCAATTCTAAATTATTTACAAACCTCTATTCCACTTTTAGATACAAATAAATTACTTCTTCTGGGGAACTTCTCTGAGTTTTATGATGAGGAATTCAACTACACGGACACCCTGAACAGCACCTTCACGGTAGATGAGACGACCATAGCATGCCAGGCTTTCAGTCTACCGCTCGTTTACAACATTGCCGTGTGCATTTTATTCGTGCACATCTTCCTCCTTGCCATCCCTGGCAACTTAACGGTTGGGCTGGTGATCATCTCCAACCGGCGTGTTCTTTCTCCATCCGACATCTACCTGTTCCACCTGGTGATCGCCGACACACTGATGGCCCTCACACTCCCCTTCTCCTCCATCGACATCCTCACCGGATGGATATTTGGTGGCGCCATGTGCAAGCTGGTCAACTTAATTAGAGAAGCCAACTTCTACACCAGCATCCTCTTTTTGGTCTGCATTAGTGTGGATCGCTACATGGTCATTGTGCGAGCGATGGAGGCCTGGAAGGTCAAAAGGATCTTGTGTAGCTGGACTGTTTGCATCGTGGTCTGGATTCTGGGTGTCCTACTTTCCCTCCCTGCCTTGTACAATGAAGTCCATTCTATCGATGGCCGTGGCTTGCAGATTTGTGCTGAACGTTTCGAAATAGACAGCGCAGATGAATGGAGGCTAGCAACTCGTGTAATGAAGCACCTTCTTGGCTTTCTGATACCTCTGTGTGTTATGCTGACGTGCTATGGTGTGACGGTGGCCAGGCTGCTGCGTACGAGAGGTTTTCAGCGCCAGAGAGCCATGAAACTGATTGCAGTTGTGATGGCGGCGTTCTTATTGTGTTGGACACCCTTCAACTTGGCCACCATGGTCGATACGCTTCTGAGAGCCAATCTGGTGGAAAATGGCTGCTCAGCTCAACATGCTGTAAACTTGGCCATGTTTATCACACAGAACCTAGCGCTGATCCACTGCTGTGTCAACCCGGTGCTGTACGGCTTCGTGGGAGAGAAGTTCAGGATGAGGTTCTTCCACATGATCCACAAGACACGGCCGTTTGAGCGTGGCACGCCTTCGAGGTCCACCAGGTCCACCTCGCAGACTTCAGAGGGTGTGTCCCGCTTCCTCTGAGCAACAGCGCTTGCAAAATCACTATCAACATTTTAAAAATATGTATTAGGAAATGGATGCCAATGTATGTGCAATAGTATACCTGAGCAATGCTTTATATAAGTGCAGCAGTGCCTCGTGACCATAGACTTTGATGGAGCAGGATGACATCAATAAATACATAACCCCAAACAAAGTGGAGAGGCTGTTGCACTTGACTTATGCTAAAGGCTACTATAATTTTCAGAGTCGCCACAAAATGCACAGTTGAGAGTTGACAACATAGCCATACAACAAACAATCTAGCAGCTTTGTTATCAGAAGTTTTATTGTCTTCTCACCTTTTTGGTGCACATACATTTTTGATGTACAGACATTATCCACTCCATAATCCCGCTTACCCTCTCCCAAGCTTTACATTACATTCTACAATAGAAATGGTTCTGTATATCATAGACACAATGTCTGCACTTACATTGTGCCTTTGTTTGTAAAAATGTATTAGATTTGCTTCTGATTATCTGCTATAAAACAAAATCTTGATGGCCGCTAAGTTCTTTAAGAAAGACCAATCTGGCAACCTTATCATTAACTGTTCTGTCTTCTGCTCCACCTCCAATCAAGAGGCAGCATGAATCCTGACCCAATGGGTCTGTGTTAGAGTTTGTTGCAGTTGCCATTTTGACCACTAATTATTTGCAATTATAACTCTATGGAGATACGGTGTCCTCCACTAATATTGGCACCCTTGGTAAATATGAGCAAAGAATGCTGTGAAAATTTCTTTATTGTTTAATATTTTATTCTTTTGTTCAAAAGATTCAGAAAAATACTCTGCTCTCATGGATATCAATCAATTGCAAACAAACCACAGGTTTATTTCAAAAGAAACCCCACTATTTGTTAAATATAGGTGTGCAACAATTATTGGTACCCGTTTAGTCAATACTTTGTGCTACCTTTCTTTGCAAAGATAACAGCTTTGAGTCTTCTCCTATAATACCTGATGAGGTTGGAGAATACATGGCAAGGGATTTGAGACCGTTCGTCCATACAGAACCTCTCCAGAGCCTTCACACTTCGAGGTACATGCTGGTGGATTCTCCTCTTCAGTTCACCCCACAGGTTTGCTATGGGTTTCAGGTGAGGGGACTGGGATGGTCATGGCAGGACCTTGATTTTGTGGCCAGTAAACCATTTTTGTGTTGATTTTGAGATATGAGCCTTCTTTGCTCATAGTTACCATGGGTGCCAATATTAGTTGAGGGCACTGTGTAATGTGTTAGTGAGTGCTCTGCCCTGCGATCGCACAATATCTAGAAAGGTGAGCAAATCAACGGAACATCAGCTGTAACATCTGTAAAATAACATTAAAAAAAAAAGTATTGATCACTCAAAGGAGATCATTAGATCTTTAGGGCAGAATTTTAAACGTATGGACTTTATGAAGATGGACTTTTGTTGAATGGATGATATGCACAGCTTGCTTCAGTAGAGTTTAAGCCTGGATTATTATTTGTTTGGTCTAAAATATTATTTATTAACCTACGGAGATGATGCATGAGGGTAAGAAAAAAAAATCAGTTTATTTGTTTATTTCCCGAAGGTCCTTTTGATTGATGAGGCTTTAAACATTGTTGATGCCACATATCTTACCATTATGTGGAAAGATTGTTGTGATGAAATATAATTTTTTTTGTGGTAGCTTTATTTTGTCTTTTAAATTGTAAGCATTTTATGGAAGTAAAAAAAATGTCTGTCCCCCCCCCCCCCCCCCCCCTTCATATTATCTCCTGTTTCAATTTCTGGAATCTACTACTGTATATCTAAACTGGCTTCAGTGTATTTCTCAGACGTAGATAAATGGAAAAAGGAGGAGGAGGAGATGACGACTGTGTGTGAGGAAATACACTAAATAAAAAGTGATGCACTCAGGTGGATTTTAGAAGCAGTTATGGTACAGATTTATTCTGTGGCGCCATCTACCGACACCCAATCTCTTCCTATCGAAAATGTTGCCCCAAAATACCTACTTTGGTTTTTGACTGCTCTACTGAAAATGATTAAAAGAACATGTGGAAATTACAGTGTAGAAACAACATCAGATCTAGCCTTTTCTCCTACAGTAAACCTCCTGTACTCCTTCAATATCCCTAAACTCAGAATGTAGCAAGCTGGCTAGTAGCTTCAAAAAACAAAAAAAAAAAAACAAGAATCCCACATGATCCTAATAGGATCATTTGGTTTATTTGATGTCTGAGGCACTTAAGTATGAAATTGCAATGATGACTACAACTTTTTTTTTTTAATGAACATTATTATAGCTGAGGCGCACGGTGGCTTAGTGGTTAGCACGTCCGCCTCACACCTCCGGGGTTCGAGTCCCGCCGGGGCCATGTGTGTGTGGAGTTTGCATGTTCTCCCCGTGAGTCGGGGGTTTCCTCCGGGTACTCCGGTTTCCTCCCCCAGTCCAAAGACATGCATGGTAGACTGATTGGCGTGTCTAAAGTGTCCGTAGTGTATGAATGTGTGTGTGAGAGTGTGTGTGATTGTGCCCTGTGATGGACTGGCACCCTGTCCAGGGTGTACCCTGCCCTGTGCCCGATGCCTCCTGAGATAGGCTCCAGGTTCCCCGTGACCCTGAAAAGGAGTAAGCGGTTGAAGATGGATGGGTGGATTATTATAGCTCAAATATGGTACAACCATGATATTATAATATACAGTTTACAGGTACACTGTTTTTGTTAATTGTGCTTGAAATGTAGTTGGTTATGTTATGTTATATATTATGTTATGTTACACCACGTAAAAAAAGACATTGTGAATAAGCTAACAATAAATTCAAAAGTATGCATGAAAACAGATTTGAGCACTCAGGTTTGCAGTGTTAACATAGACATACTGTAGTGTTGTGCCTATGCCTAGTGGGTTACTAGCTTTTGTATTATTATTATTATTTTTAACTTCCAGTGTAAATGCTTTTAGTCATAATTTATAGATCTTACTATGACGGATTATTTTCCCTTACGATACAATGTCAAGTGGTACACATGAGATGTATTATTTATTATTGCTCTAGTCCTGCGAAGCAAAGACAACTTCAGCTTTGGTCCAAAATAAAATATCTTTATGATAATTCTACTGAAACTGGTTAAAATAACGTTAGGAATGGAGGAAATGACACCTTAGCTTAATAAAACCAGATCTATCATTATTGTTCTTTATTATACTTCATCAGCTGTGATATCCCTAATGAGGATGAAGCCGGTTTCTCATTCACAGCTTCTTGTTGGAGTTCCAGTTTAAATGATTGCAGATGCAATATTGAGCCTGTAGAGGACGCTCATTATTTACCTCAGAACCATGTGCTGTATTTAAACCAGCACTGAAACAGCCAGTTCTAGCACTTGCACAAAATGATTTGTTTTTGTTGTTGGTACAAAATGCCATATTATATTGTCCAAGATGTCTAAATTCTCTGTATGAACTGTTTAATGTGTTAAAATATCTTGGGCCACCATCATCTCAGCACATCCTGAAATAAATGGACTTTGTACAATAGAGAAATCTGGATCCAGCTTGGCACAAATTCTTCTTCGCCCTTAAAATTGGCCATGTTGACCATGTTTTCAGAGAACTTTTGTGGTAATTAAAATGTTTTGGGCTACTAAAAACATTCTGACACTTGCCTCGTACCTCCAGGGTCAGGGGTTTGATTCCTGCCTCCACACTGTGTCTGGTGTTTGCATGTTCTCCATGTGCTTTAGGGGTTTCCTCAGGGTACTCCGGTTTCCTCCCCCTGTCCAAAGACATGCATTGTAGGCTGAGTGGCATCTCTAAATTATTCATAGTATGTTAGTGTGTGCAATTGTCTCATACAATGGCTTGGCACCCGTCCAGTGTGTCCCCTGCCTCGTGCCCCGAGTCCCCTGTGATAGGCTCCAGGCTCCCCCGACTCTATGTAGGATAAGCGGTACAGAATATGAATGGAATTATGGATGGACTTCACTAATTACAGCTTTGAATTAAATTGATTAAGTAATTGAGCAAATGCGTCAATCAGTGCTGTTGTCATTGGTGTGTTATTGCCCCCTACTGGCAAAAGAAGTGAGGAGGGTGTATGTGCATGTATATTACATAATACCTGAAATTTCATAATCATTCCAGACATTTCAAACCACACCACCCACACAAGAGTGCGCTTTCATTTTACACCCTCAGAAAAAAAAGGGTACTAATCTGTACCTTTCCTTCTCACTGCAGTGGTACATTTAATGCTTTCAGCTTTTACTTAGAAAGGTTTTACACTTTAAAAGGTAACAATTATGTACCTTAAAGATTTGTAAATTATATCCACATTTATATCCAAAGTACAAAAGAAAAGGGTACTGGCCCTGCAACATCAAGAAAATTCCCACCACACCCTATATGACACATCTGGGAAGAATTCCTAAATAACTTAACCTTCATAGTAGTTTAAACCACATACTTTCTTTAGCATCAAGTTTTGTAGGGAAACAAACTTTTTAACATTTGATGTACACAAAATGTTTTGGGTGCATAAGCATTCACCGACATGAATCAAACACGTAGTAGAACCAGCTTTGTCAGAAAATAACAGCTGCACGTCTTCTGATATGTTTCTGTCAGCTTTGCACATCTGGATGCTGATGATTTTTGCCCGGATGAATGCTTTGTTGTCCTGTTGAAAGGTGAAGCTCCGCCCCACTCTCACGTTTCTGCTTCCATCCATTTTGCCCTCAACCCTATGCAGTTTCCCAGTCCTGTTGATTAAAACAAAACAACAGCATTTCTACAACATGCTAGGTGATGCTCCCAGCACCATGCTTCACTATGAGGATGTTGTTTTCAGGGTGATGAGTAGTGTTAGATTTACGGCTAATGTGCCAAGGCTAAAAAATTTACATTTTGGTCTCAGGAAAATTTGCACATGGTGTTTTCCCCTCCCCAATAATGGCTTTCTTCTCACCAATCTTCCATAAACCCAGCTTTACGGAGTATCTGTGATATGGTTGAACAGCTTCTCCTATCTTGTGGATCTCTCCAGGTTCTTCAGTTAGTTACATTTGGCCTCTTAGTTGTTTTTCTGACCCTCCTTACTACTGTCAGTAAGTTTTGGTGGACAAAACCTGCGAATTTTTAAATAATTTTTATTAATAATTTATTGAATTATATATCTTGTATGGTAACACTACTTGTATTGTTCTCCACTTGATATATCGCTTTACTTGTATTTCCTCATTTGTACTCACTTTGGATGAATAAATGAATAAATGTAAAGTAAATTTAATGGTGTAGGGTTAAAAGTTGAAGGGGTGGGGGGCTGTTTATGCAAGGTACTGCACATTTCCGTGCCAGTGTTTTGTGCTTTCCCAATTCAATGTCATTTCTTAATAATTCTGCAAGCTGTATTGTGGTGTGAACAATGCAATGTGTAATAATTCTGCCTGTTGTAGTAATACAGTTATACAACTTGAGCTGCAATACAAATAATAATTCGAAACAAGGTGCTGGTAGTACAGCATGTCCATTACAATATATATTTCGTTATCATTTTTTCCTACTTTTTAGATGTTTAAAATTATTTAAACATGAATGTATAGTACACGTGGGCAGGTGTGATGTTTCAACACTACAAAAACCTTTATCGTCTACTTCTCTGTTGTGAAACTGCTGATTATATCTTTGCATGTGTCTTAACTACTCATCACATGCAGGAAGAACCTGGCCATAATCATTTGCTTTACTGTATGAAGCGTGCGCATCTATTACACAAGAGGAGCTTTTGCACTCATGAGCAGCTGCTGGTTGATGAAACTTAGCAGATTTATCTTCTCGAGTCAGAAAAAATCAGCAGAATGGTAAGACAACGTATCATTATTAATAAAAACAGACCGGACTCAGATCTCAGATCAAGAACGAATGCGAAAAAAAAGATTTCCTTATTTTAAAGATTTAAATCTTTAAATGCTTATCTATTCTACACTTTTGAACATAATTCCACTTCATTAATTTACAAGCTGCCCTATTTCAAGCTTGGTTCCCTTTGTGAAGCATGTACAGACAAATTCTTGCCTTATAAGGCGAGTTAGGTGCAGATATTTGTTTTCTATTTTCCATTTAACCCTGTTTAATTTAGGCTGCATGTTTGCTAAAGTAATGCAAGTACTATATCTTACACAAAATATTTTCCATAAATAAATGTCTATATTTTCATACACTGCAGCTGTAGATTTTTTTAAATAAAAAGTTTATAAAATTTTGGGGGTTTTACAAAGTTACACAAATGTTTACAAATGTACGTTTAAGTAAAACTGTATTATTATATGCATAGAGTGCTGAATGATCTCTAATAATTGTTCAGCTACACAATGAAGTGTTCATGTTTATACTTACACGCTGCATCCTAAACCATATCGTGGCTTTATGTCTTGTGACATCACTGAAGAACTAGATACAGTTAGAGATAGATATTTTGCAGAAATGTATTTAATGTTAGTTATTGCCGCCATTAAACTGGCAGTTCAAGCATAAAACTAAAGAAGCAAACAACACTACATTTGGGATAAGAAAATAAATTGTGTGCATTTCATTTTTCAGCACTTGTTTAAAGTGACATCTTGTCTTCTTTTCCAGTCCAACATATCAAACATGGAGGAAGAGAACTTCTATGAGAACTACAGCTATATAGGACATGGGTCCACTCCATGTAACAGTTACCTGGTTGCAGTAAGCAGTATTGGGGTTGTGATTGGCTATGTTGTTGTCTTCTTCCTTGGTCTCATGGGGAATAGTTTGGTGATGTTTGTTGTGTGCACCATGAAGAGGCACAGAACATCTACCGACGTCTACCTGATGCACCTGGCAATTGCTGACCTGCTGTTCTCGCTCACGCTGCCCTTCTGGGCCATCTACATCAAGGAATCAAATTGGGTTTTCGGCACTTTTCTGTGCAAGTTGATCTCGGGTGTCCAGGAGGTGACGTTTTACAGCTGTGTCTTCCTGTTAGCATGCATTAGCATCGACCGCTACATGGCCATCGTCAAAGCCACTCAGTTCCTCTCAAAGCAACACCATGTAGTGAGATTAGTGTGTATTTTGGTATGGATAGGGGCCATTGCACTGTCTATTCCAATCATTGTTCAGCGAGAAGCACTGGAAATGAACGGCAGTGATATGATGCATTGCTATGAGAATGTCACAGCGGAGAAGATGGACGATTGGCGTGTAGGATTGCGAGTCCTCCGTCATGTCCTTGGCTTTTTCTTTCCACTTACGGTCATGGTGGTCTGCTATGGATGCACAGTTGGAACCCTCTTTCGCTCACGTAATAGCCAAAAACACAAAGCAATGAGAGTGATCTTGAGTGTGGTGCTGGCTTTTGTCATCTGCTGGCTGCCTAATAATGTGGCTGAGTTCATGGACACGCTGCTACGAGGTGGGCTTATCACTGACAGTTGTGAGACTCGAGATAATCTGGAGGTCGCCTTGTATGTCACTGAGGCTTTGGCCTTTATGCACTGTGCCATCAATCCCATCCTCTACGCCTTTGTGGGCAAGAAATTCAGGAACCATCTGCTGAGTTTATTATTGAAAAAAGGACTAGTGGCCAGGGAAGTGTTCATTCGCTATGGAGCTGGCTCAGTCCACAGCTCAGTAAGCACCAGACACACTTCTGTCACACTGTAGAGCTTCCATGAGTACTAAAAATAGAAGATTTCCAACATGAAACAATATGTGTTCACCTCAGTCAGGATCACAGACAACATAAGTTTATGTATGAAAATATGGGCATCATGGAGTCCCTATATGGTAATAAGAGTAACTCTGTGTGGGTCTTAAAGACCATAAATGGAAGTAGGTGGGTCTTTGACTCTATAAGTAGTTCAAATTTGCCATTCATGTGCTTGTATTTAACATTTTAACATAAGTTACCTTGACATACCTTGAGACGATGTCAAATTCATAATCTGACTGCTAACACTGCAGTTATAATACCTAAGGTTATATTCATATGGTATACTGTATGTTCCTAATCTAGTGCTAATGGTACTTAGCTAGCTATCATGATCAAACCGGACAGGATTTCTGCAAGGAGTTTTCATTCATTTTCATAACTGTTTCAAATCTTTAATCTGTAAATCATTATAAATGTTCTTAACCTTTACAGCTAATAGTAGCTAGCTAGCTATCATGCTCACACCTGACAGGATTTCAAAGAGAATTTTTAAAGTCCTATTCATAACTGTTCATAATCCACATTCTAATGGTAGTGGATGTTCTATAAACCCATAGTTTTTTTTTAAATGTACAAACACCTAAAGAACCACCTGTCATTCTGAGAAAGGGGTATTTAGGCTCCATTTTATCAGCATTGTTTATATTCCTAATAATAGGGATGGAACAAAATAAGTCGATGAGTCCCGCCAGGGCCATGTGTGTGTGGAGTTTGCATGTTCTCCCTGTGTGTCGGGGGTTTCCTCCGGGTACTCCGGTTTCCTCCCCCAGTCCAAAGGCATGCATGTTAGGCTGATTGGCGTGTCTAAAGTGTCCGTAGTGTATGAATGAGTGTGAATGTGATTGTGCCCTGCGATGGACTGGCACCTTGTCCAGGGTGTACCCCGCCTTGTGCCCGATGCCTCCTGGGATAGGCTCCAGGTTCCCCCGTGACCCTGAAAAGGAGTAAGCGGTTGAAGGTGGATGGATGGATGGATGGACTTGCACAAGGTGTAGAGTAGAGTACAGTAGAGTATATAGTTTATAAAGAGGACAAAATAGAGGTGAAAAGAGGATCTGAAAATACATTTCTGATGTTTCTTTCTTGACTTTCTTTCTTTTTTCCCCTCATTGACATCATCAGTGAGTTGGATAATAATAAAAATCTGTCTTTTTCACATTTGTTTCTACATTTCTTGCTTTAAACACACCCAAGGGACATACTGTGAAAAATAAAGGAACCAAAATATATTTCAAATCCCTTATCTACTTTGCATAAGGAGGATTTACTGTTTACACTTGGGAGAGTTTTAAAAATAGATCCACTTATTATTATGATTATTATTTTTTAAATTAAACATTTGTTTTCCAGTCCAAAATGCCCTTTCATCCTTTTATAATTTAAATAAAAAAGTAGTTGCAAAGACTCAAGCCTGTAATGTTCTATGTACTTGATATAGCCTACAATGGAATCCATAAATGAGTCATAAAACACAGGTGCTGGAGGAAATCTCAGAACTCACCGATCACAACTGCAGAATTTGCGGAAACCTTTTTGCTTAAACTATACCGATAAGAGATTTTTGTAAATGATCTCACTTGAAGCAAGCATGTATTAGGAAAACGTACCATAGCAAATAAAATATAATCAGTCTTTATTAAAAAAAAAAGTCTCTTGAAAATGCAGCCGGTCATATTTCAGAGAAACTGAAAACTCCATCCTGAAAACTTCTTTGTGTTGAAACAACAAACAAACAAACTGTTGACACTGGAGACTCCTTCCAAAAATGATAAATAAACATCTCCAAATAGAAGACCTCACCATGTCAACGATTATACGTGTTTTAAAATATTTGTTTGCAGCATCTGCCATACAAGTCCCTGTATAAATTGATACTATAGACATGGTAACGTATTAGATTGAGCATGTTAATATAAATGCAATTTGAAGCCAGAATTATTGTCAGAGCTACTGTTATAGAAAATGAACACATACCTTCTAGTTCTAAAGCACTGTGAGATAAACGCTATTATATACTGATGTGTCAGTTCATTTAGTACACACAGTGGCTCAAAGGGACTGTGGGTTCAGAAATGAGTGTGAGAGGGAGAAAAGAAGAGGATGAGTTGAGTGTCATTGGCATAGCAGTGGAATGAAAACCCATGTGGTGATATTACCTCACTGAAGAGAGGAGGACCCAGCACTGAGCCTTGTGGGACACCAGTGGAGAGTCTGCGTGGAGGAAATGTTGGTCCCTTCCATGTCACCTGAGGTGACAGATTTTCTGCAACATTAAATGGTTAAAGACCATGATACGTCATTTACTGATCAATCTAAAATTGCAGTTGTTGGCAAATTACTTTGGTTTAAGAGGAATAAAACAGGAATAAAACATAATTGATAACCAGAATTGAAAAGAAACTTGGTTCATGGACGTTCCACAACATTTAATCCAGTCGTAAATGCCTTGCACCTCCAGGGTTGGGGGTTCGATTACAGCCTCTGCCCTGTGCGTGTGGTGCTTGCTTCGGGGGTGTTCTCCAGATACTCCCATTTCCTCACGCAGTCCAAAGACATGCGCTGTAGGCTGATTGGCATTTCCAAATTGGCCGTAGTGTGTGAATGGGTGTGCTCGCCCAATTTTTCAGTTTTTTATTTGTTGAAAAAGTTTGAAATATCCAATAAATTTGGTTCCACTTCATGATTGTGTCCCACCGGTTGTTGATTCTTCACAAAAAATTACAGTTTTATATCTTTATGTTTGAGGCCTGAAACGTGGCAAAAGGTCGAACAGTTCAAGGGGGCCGAATACTTTCGCAAGGCACTGTATGTTCCCCAGATTTATATGGCACATAATGAATGCGTGAAAAACATGTTTCCAGCTCTGTATTTGCATAATATGACCTGAACATGAACTCATCAAAGGGGTTTATTTTTCCCCACATCTGCCATATTGCTCTCGGTATAATAGGCCTAGACTTGAGAGAACTAAACAAATGGTTGGAATCACAAAAGGTCATAGCTTCCTTAGGTGAAAAAAGCCTGGTATAGAACTCTCATGACATCATGACTTATGTATCTAATTTAATACGTTTTGTTTTTGCTAGTGTATTTTTTCTGCATATATTTTAATTAAGTTAATTTTGAACACTTTTTTTTTTTTAGCTGTGACTTACCTCTCACTGCTGAAATGTCCAAATACTAATGCAGTGACAATATTGTTATGATAGGGGCGAAATATTAAAAATAAAAAAGGGCACATAGCAAACACCAGGGGTGTCTCTAGACATCTCTCAAAGAGAATATGAAATGTACACACACAGAGTGCATGCTGTTGTCTTTTTTTTTTTTTTAAACAATTAATTAATTGACTGATTAATTGATTACTTGGTTAATTAATTTATATCATATGCCAGTGGAATGGAAAGTTGAATATGGTTTTGTGAATAAAGTAAAGTTGTAACGTAAACAACATTATCTTGGTAATTCTGAACAGCTAAAACAAGTTGTCAGTTATTCCAGACTTACTTCCTGTACTAACCTACGTAGGGTTGGAACAAAAAAACCCCGCCTCTGGTCTTCACTGGCTGCTTGTGAACAACGTGTACTATGACACGACATAAACACTACAGTTGTAGTGTTTGACTTTGCACGGACTCCCAAAGCAAGACGATGTAAAGCATCAGTGTTTAAAATTCATTTTAAAACAATATCACTGCAGTTCAACTCCGACCTCCATTTGTGCTCTTGTCATTTCACTGACGACAGCTTCTCAAATCTAGCTGAAGTCGATGTGGGATTTGCGAAACGATTATTCATTAAAGATGGGGCCATACTCACTTTATTTGTACCACCTTGCACCAATGGATCACAACCTGCAAGTATAATTAAATATTTATGTATATATTTTCTGCAGTGTTCCAAATGTGTAGTTTTGTGTTGTATATGTGTATAGCCAGTGCACAGCTGTTAGCGTGTTAGCTGCAGGCCTCGGCTAACCGTCTAAACAACGTTATTCCCAAACTACATTCAAACTTACCACTGAGAAACGTCCTGTTCTTGTCATGCTTGCAATGGTGGTTCGGGTTGATTTTCCGATCTATCACTATCAGACTCGAGCTCAAATCGACATTATTACGGGCTGAAATTATATATGATAATGGGCGTTTCCTTTCCGGCACACGCTAAATGCGGTAGACCAATCACAACAAATTGGGACATCTGACCAATCAGAGCAGAGTAGGTTCTCTGAAAGGAAGAGTCTAGAGTGAACGGATCGTTGAAGAAGTCGTTTTTGACACTGAGAAAAGATGTGATGCTGCAATGTAAATTATGAGAAAATGAAAGTCTTTGTTGACCTCGGACGTACGTAAACCTATTGTATGAGACTTCTAAAACAAAATTAGGCACTTTTATTATCGCATAATAGGGGCGCATTAACACTCCATGAGGTGTTCATGGAACTCGCTTTGTGCACAGGGGCATTGGCATGCTGGAACAGGTTTAGGCCTTCTAGTTCCAGTGAAGGGAAGCTGTAAAGGGCGGCTGTGGCTCAGTCGGTAGAGCGGGTTGTCCACTAATCCACTAACCGTGGGGTTGGCGGTTCGAATCCCGGCCCGGGTGATCCCATGCCGAAGTGTCCTTGGGCAAGACACTGAACCCTAAGTTGCCCCCGATGGCAAGCTAGCACCTTGCATGCAGCTCTGCTCCCATTGGTGTGTGAATGTGCTCTCATTTGTAAGTCGCTTGTAAATGTAAATGTAAATGTAAAATGATATTTCTGTAAAGCTGCTTTGAGACAATGTACCATTGTAAAATCTAAAGATACAGCATACAAAGACATTTTACTTCCAAACTTGTGGCAACAGTTTGGAGAAGAACCACATATAGGTATGACAGCCCTGCGATGGACTGGCACCCTGTCCAGGGTGTACCCCGCCTTGTGCCCGATGCCTCCTGGGATAGGCTCCAGGTTCCCCGTGACCCTGATAAAGGAGTAAGCGGTTGAAGATGGATGGATGGATGGATGGATGGTCAGGTGTCCAAATACTTTTGGCCGTTCAATGTACATGGGATTTCGGTGCTTGAGTTCGTTTAATATGTGTGCAAATTTAGCAGCAAGTAAATAAAAAAAAAAATGTTGTGCCCTGCGATGGACTGGTACCCTGTCCAGGGTGTACCCCGCCTTGTGCCCCATGCCTCCTGGGATAGGCTCCAGGTTCCCCCATGACCCTGATAAAGGAGTAAGCGGTTGAAGATGGATGGATGGATGGTAAAGGACAGCATATGAATAATAATGACATCGAAACTAAGACAATAGGAGGGAAAAAATAGCAAATACCAGTATACAACCGGAAGTTGCGTCATTACGTCATTCAGCGTGTGACGCGTGTGTATGGGCGTAGAGGATACCGGCACCAGCTGTAGGTTATAAGGTGTGTGTACTGGATATAACACGAAAGGTTACTGAGAATACTCACAGCGTTTTATAAATAAAGGTAATCTGCATGCATATATATATATATATATATATATATATATATATATATATATTTCTTTGCATGTGGTAGTGTCTGTATTACATCTACAGCTCATCATATCACTATGGCAACAACGCCTTCATTAAAATAACGCGGAAATGCCGAACAATACGGACATGTAATATTCTTCGTAGTAGAATTACAAACAAATAAACCACACAAAGCCTTCTTTATCTATTTAACACATCTGTACACACGCGACTGTTGAACGTTAGTCAGCCTAACTTTTCCCAGCTAGCTCATATCACAGCTATGTGTGTTTTAACATTTATCATGAACTAACGACGAATATTTATGCTCTGCGTTCACGCAAGTCACAGAGTACGATTTAAACCCGTGCTTTATTTACTTACACGAAGGTTATCTAGCATAATATCTAAAGCTATCCTGTTATACTCCTCGCTTAGCTCAGATTCCACACCTGTTTTCCGACATGTCCCGCCTTCCTTGCCTTTGATTGGCCAGGAGTAGATCGCGTCCGGTTTTGATTGGGTAATGTTCGCCGGAGCGCGTCCGAGTGCAAACTTGTAGCAAGTCATAGCGAAGTAGGCGGAATACAGGTAGCAAACGTAAAACCGACGACTGCGTATCAGTTAAGTGGTATTTTTTTTTTGTGTTCTGTTATTACTTTTCTAGTTTGAAAACAGATTGTAGGTTAGAGAGAGAGAGAGAGAGAGAGAGAGAGAGAGAAATCTAAACAACCTCTAAAGTGGTTTGTGTGAAATATATTACAGTGAAGACCATAACACAAATAGCACACATTTAGTCTGTCATATCTATTTATATAAACATATGATCAATATAACCGTTATTAAGGTTGTTATAAATGTGATATATATCTAGATATATGTGATGTATATCTGTCACTTCAGTTCCTGCTGCCTCCAGGATTCAGTCTGCTATAAAAGTGTACAGTAGCTCCACCCTGTGTAAATATGTGTATACCTAAGTGTGTTATATCTACCTGGGAAATCACAAGAGAAATCCAGATGCTTCTTGTAACATTTATTCCTCCTCTACTCGTGTAGGATTCTTTATTGAAGATGAACCCGGCGTGAGTCCACACAGCATGAGATTCCCTGCAGTAACGAGACGGCCGAGATCTTCACCGGTATACCAGGACGGCATGACCATGAAAACTCTGCTGTTCCTGTTCGTCCTGACGTGGCTCGTGGTGACGATTCACTCGGATGAGGATTATTATAAGTTGCTGGGTATTTCGAGAGAAGCCAGCACCCGGGAGATTCGACAGGCCTTCAAGAAGCTCGCTCTAACCATGCACCCGGACAAGAATCCGGTGAGTATCCTAACTAGGAATGA
>JAFFST010047983.1:48923-60025 GCA_022414735.1 Noturus placidus | reverse complement strand
GTTTTAAGCCTAGACTTAAACACTGAGACTGTGTCTGAGTCCCGAACACTAATTGGAAGACTGTTCCATAACTGTGGAGCTCTATGAGTGAAAGATCTAACCCCTGCTGTAGCCTTCATTATTTGGGGTACTGCCAAAGAGCCTGCATCTTCTGATCTAAGTGTGCGAGGCGGATCATAGAAGACCAAAAGATCGCATAAATACTGTGGCGCGAGACCGTTTAGTGCTTTATAGGTTAATAATAGTATTTTAAAATTCATGCGAGATTTAACTGGGAGCCAATGCAGTGTGGATAAGATCGGGGTGATGTGGTCATGTCTTCTGGTTCTAGTTAGAACCCTGGCAGCTGCATTCTGGACTAACTGGAGTTTATTTATATTTCTACTGGAATATCCAGACAGTACGGCATTACAATAATCTAGTCTAGAGGTGACGAAAGCATGAACTAATATTTCTGCGTCATGTAGTGACAGTATATTTCTTATCTTAGAGATATTTCTAAGATGAAAGAAGGCTACCCTAGTAATATTATCTACATGAGCATCAAATGATAGACTGGAATCAATAATCACTCCAAGGTCTTTTACTTCTGCACATGATGAAACACAAAGTCCATCCAGAGTAACCATATGATCAGAAAGCTTATTTGTAGCTACATGGGATCCTAATAAAAGTATTTCTGTCTTACTAGAGTTGAGTAAAAGGAAGTTTATTAACATCCAATGTTTAATGTCCCATACACAATCCTCAACTTTATTAAGCTGCTGTCTGTCCTCTGGTTTCGCTGAAACATACAGCTGTGTATCATCAGCATAACAGTGGAAGCTAATTCCATATTTACGAATAATTTGACCTAGAGGTAGCATATATAAGCTAAAAAGTAGTGGGCCTAAAACAGAACCTTGTGGAACACCAAATTTAACCTTGGAGTCAGTGGAGAATTCTTCATTTACATCTACAAACTGATAACGCTTGGTCAGATAAGACCTGAACCAAGAGAGGACTGTTCCCTTTATGCCAGCAACATTTTCCAATCTATCAAGGAGAAATACTATGATCTATTGTATCAAAAGCTGCACTAAGGTCGAGTAACACAAGTAACGAGACACAATCCTGATCAGAGGCCAGTAGAAGGTCATTTACTACTTTAACTAACGCTGTCTCTGTGCTATGATGAGGTCTAAATCCTGACTGATACATTTCATGAATGTTGTTGCTATGTAAGTACGAGCATAACTGCTTTGCTACAACCTTTTCTAATATCTTAGAGATGAAGGGGAGATTTGATATGGGTCTATAGCTTTACAGTTGAGCAGGGTCAAGGTCAGGTTTTTTAATCAGCGGTTTAATAACTGCTAATTTAAATGATTTAGGTATATAGCCAGGGCTGAGGGAAGAATTGATTATCTATCTAAAAGTGGTTCAATTACTCCAGGATAAATCTGTTTAAGGAAAAATGTAGATATAGGATCTAATATGCAAGTTGATGAATTGGCTGAAGAGATTAATGAAGTTAGTTTGGTCTCTCTATGGGGAGTAAAACATTCTAAACATTGATCTGATATTGCTATATTATCATGTACAGGACTAGTTATAATACTGTCTGGTTTTAATTTAATAGCCTGAATTTCACAACTAATATTTTCAACCTTATTAGTGAAAAATGTCATGAAATCCTCACTGCTATGTAATGATTGTGTGTTTCTTTCTGTAGTGAATTTATTCCTAGTTAATTTTGCAACTGTGTTGAACAGAAATCTGGAGTTGTTTTTATTTTCTCCTATTAAGGTGGAGAGATGGACTTTTCTAGCGTTGCTAAGAAATTTTCTATATTTCAGCAGACTCTTCTTCCATGCTGTTTGAAATATTACCAGTTTGGTTTGGCGTCATTTGCGTTCTAATTGTCTAGTGGTCTGTTTTAAAATACGCGTTTGAAGGTGCTAGTTTTTTCTCTCTAATTAATTTTTTGCAGAATGGAGCTACCCTATCTAGCGTATAGCGGAGTGTTGACTTTAAGCTTTTAGTCGTCTGCTTGAGTTCTATCGGATCAGACGGTGATCCAAATCTAATTGACGTTTCTGCGAGACTATTTATGAAGCTCGGTGCAGTAGCTGATGTGAAAATGTATTATTGAAATATAGCATAATATAGAATATAATATAGAAATGTATTATTATTATTATTATTATTATTATTATTATTATTATTATTATTATTATTATTAAACTCTACTGTTATTTCTTAGTACACCTAGTTCTTAGCATTAGTAGTAATGCAAAAAATATATATATTTTTTTAATAACGGATGTACTTTACGAACTATTATTATTATTACTATTATTATTAGTAGTAAATGTCATGGTTTATATAGATTCTTAAAAGTTCTCAGATGTCTTTTTAAAAATGTATTTTAAGCTTTATAATGTGCTTAATTTTCAATAAAAGACTAGAGAATACTTTATTTACTGATAAAAAAAAAATATGTGGTGTATGTGTGCTCACTAGAGTAATGTAAATGTAAAGCAGTTAATTACCAATTTGGAATAAATTTGGTCTCCACTTATGTAGCACTTTTTTTTTTTTACACTGCTTTTCATTCATCCATTCACACACACACTCACACGCCAGTGGTAGCAGAGCTGCCATACAAGGTGCTAACTTACCATCGGGAGCAACATGGGGTTCAGTGTCTTGCACAAGGACACTGCGGCATGTGGAGTCACGTGGGCCGGGAATCGAACCACCAACCCTATGATTATTGGATGACCCGCTCTACCACCTGAGCCACAGCCGCCCATTTCATACAATTCCACAAAAAGGATTCTTTTAAAATCCACACGCTCACTCTAAATGACGGGGTTGTTGTTTTTTGTTCCAGTTTCTGAAGACTCTGGATGCCAGAGAGATCTATGCACAGGTGTTGCAGCACATGCCCGACCTGGAGATTCTCACCAAGCAGAGCTTTGAGGTAATCGATCTGATCATAAACGTTTAATAACACTGGCCTTATTTTTCCATGGAGTGAGCCGATAGATGTTCATCCCAGAATGGCAGTTTAAAATTAGCAAGTGGTACTATATTTACAGTTCCTTGCCAGCTGCGAATTTATAATTTATCTGCGAAGCTTGAGCATTACCATGCACTTAATAACAGCTATGTGCTATCCAGCTAACTTCAGACATTAGCCAGCATGCAAGCTAGCTCATTTCCAAGCTGCAGCAGTGTTCTCACAAGTTTAACCACAGTGAATGTATTTACTCCAATAGCACGTATTCATCGGATAGTTTTCAATGCACCAGCAGTCTGAGGGATCAAGGCCTTGTTTTCTCAACTTGCTTGTTCTCACACCTGGCTCAACTCAGTGTTTTGGCAGAGTTGTGTGTGTGAGAAACTCACTCATGTCGGACTTGCCAAAGTCGTGCAATACAAAGATACAGCACAGTTTTATATTTTAAGAAAATAAGATGCACTTTCACCTCTGCCAGATGTCTTATCTGTAAAATAAATAAATAAATAAATAATCTCATGACATAGGGGCGCATGGTGGCTTAGTGGTTAGCACGTCTGCCTCACACCTCCAGGGTCCGGGGTTCGAGTCCCGCCAGGGCCATGTGTGTGTGGAGTTTGCATGTTCTCCCCGTGTGTCGGGGGTTTCCTCCGGGTTCTCCGGTTCAAAGACATGCATGGAAGGCTGATTGGCGTGTCTAAAGTGTCCTTAGTGTGTGTGTGTGTGTATGGAATTGTGCCCTGCGATGGACTGGCACCCAGTCCAGGGTGTACCCCGCCTTGTGCCCGATGCCTCCTGGGATCTGCTCCAGGTTCCCCGTGACCCTGAAAAGGAGTAAGCGGTTGAAGATGGATGGATGGATGGATGGATGGATAATCTCATGATATTGAATTAGATTCATTGACACCATGCACTAATACCTGACAACACACTCCATTGTATATTAAAAAAAAAATGCATACTTTTTAACTAAACACACTATATGGCCAAAACACACTATATGACAGTCACACCTATATGTGCTAGTTGAACATCTCATTCCAGATGTAGTACCCCTTTGCTGTTAGAACATCCTCCCCTCTTCTGCAAAGGTTTTCCACTAGATTTCAGAACGTGGCTGTACGGATTTGTGCTCATTCAGCCACAAGAGCGTTAGTGAGATCAGATACTGATGTCGGGTGAGGAGGTCTGAGGTGCAGTCAGTGTTCCAGTTCATCCCACAGGTGTCCCGTGGGGTAGAGGTCACGGCTGTTGAATGCTGGAATGTTCTTGTTTAAAGGAGTTTTCTGGTCGAGCGGGGCAGAACAACCCATCCATAAGCACGTGTATAGTAACACGTCAGTGTGTTTCTGATTGATTCTAAATGTCCTTGTACACAATACTTCAAAAGATTCTGTACGATATTTTAACATTTTACGGGTGTAAATAATCTGTATTAACATTTTAATCAAACATCCTGTCAGAGGTTTTCAAATCGGTATTTGTGGCATACATTCTCCGGACACTTTAGTAACCATGTACCTGTACACCTGCTCATTCAATTATCCACTATTAAACATTAGTTTAAATTCACTGATATGGTGGCACGCCAAAAAGATTTATTAACATTTCAATAATTATTAGTGACATTAGGCTATATTTAGCTGACAAGGGCTGAATGTCGATGCATGGTGGCCCATTAGGAGGTCGTTTATAACATTGCGTCGTTAACATAAAAACGCCATGGTGAACTCTAATGTATTAATCACTAAATCCTAGCCAAATCAAAACCCATTGTAAATATTCTGTACTATAAGATGTTCATGTTTGTAGCATATATAGCAGGTGCTGTGACTCTAACTGCAGTGTAGACAGAATTTCTGATCGCTTGGGTTAAATGCGCTAATTGTCCTTTTTCTGAATGTAATTTCAGGACAAGTTGGCTCAGCACCGTTGGCTGGTCAGTTTCACCTTTGGGGAGAAGAACATGGCCACCCACGAGTACAAAAAGCTCAGCGCTCTGCTCAAAGACTCCCACATACAGGTTAAAGCTTGTTCCTGTGGTCGTATAACACTTGCGCAGCTCTGAGACAGAGAAGAAGGAATTTAACAGAAAAATATTTTGGTGTTGGGATTGTGGGTTTGAATCCTGACTATATCACAGTCATCAGTGGCTGGGCATTCATGCGAGATACTGTTTCTCTCTCACCTGCCAATCAGAGTGCCATTAGCCAATCATAAGTGTCTGTAAGGTAAATAGGTGTCTCAGGTAAACAGCACAGAGCTATCAGTACTCTTTGTGTATTCAGCTGTGGCTCAGTCGGTAGAGCGGGTTGTCCACTAATCCACTAATCGTAGGGTTGGTGGTTCGAATCCCGGCCCGGGTGATCCCATGCCGAAGTGTCCTTGGGCAAGACACTGAACCCTAAGTTGCCCCCGATGGCAAGCTAGCACCTTGCATGCAGCTCTGCTACCATTGGTGTGTGAGTGTGTCTCATTTGTAAGTCGCTTTGGATAAAAGCATCTGCTAAATGAATAAATGTAAATGTAAATGAAAAGACAGGGACACGTGTTAGCCATCACCCACATATGAATAAATGGAGAGAATCTTTTGATATAAATTCTAAACAAGTTTTGTTTAAAGAATGTATACTTTGAAGACTAAATTATTTTGATTTGTTTTGTATTTTTTATCACAGCATAATTCCCATAGTTCCATTTGTGTTACCATTTGAGTTTTGATAACTTTATTATTATTCTAAAATGTGGAGAAAAAATAAAGAATGAGTGTGTCTAAACATTTGACTGGTAGTGTATCCTGTAAATTTTTCTTTTTTTCTTGTATAATTTCCTTTCTATTAATTTCAGTATAATTATTAGTACAGTATAATTTCACAGTTGTGTCGTTCCGCTGTTATTGACGACTGTAACTTGTCTAATGATTGTACAGGTAGGGAAGGTGGACTGCATGTCTGAGGCAGAGCTTTGTGCTTCCCTGTACATCCAGAAGCCCTGTGTGGCTGTTTTTAAAGGCCTCGGCATTCACAACTTTGAGATCCACCACGGTGCGTTCAAAGACCTGTCTGTTTCCTGTTAATGTCACCACTTAATATCTCTGTGCCTTGTAGAAGTGTGTGAAGTTGCAAAAACAATTCCTTTCTGTCACTGTAATGTTTCAGTGCTTAAGCTTTACATAAGCTGCATGCTTTTTTTTTATTTCAGGTTTTTTTTCTTTTCATTTGTCTGAAATATATTCAAGTGTTGATATAATAGAAGTGGCTGTGATAGAAATAGTGTCAGTACGCAGTAGTTTTGATGTCAGCAACAAACAATGCTATGCTTTGTGCATGGTTAGTTGTGTTAACGTTGTTGCTTTGTCCTCAGGTAAAGATGCACTGTATAACATTGTGGCTTTTGCTAAAGAGAGTGTGAGCGCCCACGTTACCACACTGCGGCCAGAGAATTTCCCTCGGGACGAGAAAGAGCCCTGGGTAGTGGACTTCTTCGCCCCGGTAATAGAATAATACTGATTTTAAACTGAATTATTCTTTCAAAAAAACCTATTGTTACTTATAAATAAAACTGTAGAATATCATTAACACAAGACACCATGACACCAGTAAAGTCAACACTCCCTAGTGCACATGCAAACCCCCTTTATTGACTTAATCATGTGATGCAGAATTACTTGACATACTCCTGGGTTCTAAGGTTTCATAAGAATGCCATTCTCAGGCTTCATGAGTATACCAAATTTGGATGTGTGTGTGTGTGTGTGTTGTAGTGGTGTCCCCCATGTCGTGCCCTGCTTCCTGAACTCAGAAAAGCCTCCGTTCAGCTTCATGGTCAGATGAAGTTCGGCACTCTGGACTGCACCATACACGAGGGACTGTGCAACATGGTGAGCCGTGACACTTCACTCAGACCTCACTGCTGATTATTTCAATTTTTGAGGTCCTTAATGTCTGTCGCAGTGACAGACCCGACAATGTCTGCGTTCACCCTACGATCATTCGTATTCTGCGTATGCGCATGATATGTAGCCCACGGTATATTTGAGTTGGAATTAAATGCTGAATACGACCTCAAAGTGCAGACTTCACACTTTAATTTGAGGATATTTACAAGCAGATCAGGTGAACGGTGTAGGAATTACAACACTTTTTATATGAAAGTAATTGGACAGTTGGCAGCTCAGCTGTTCCATGGTCAGGTGTGTGTTATTCCCTCATTATTTCACTTTCAGATAAACAAATAACCGTCTGAAGAGCTGTCACTGCTATTGCCATTATTAAGCTGCAAAATCTAAACAAATCCATCAAAGCGATAGCAAAAACATTTTGGTGTGGCCAAATCAACGACTTAAAAATGAAAGAACAAACTGGTGAGCTCAGGAACACCAGAAGTCCTGGAAGACCACATAAATCAACTGTGGTGGATGACGCCACGTTCCCTGATGAAGAAAAACCCACTTTACAGCAGTTTGGTGGACAAGAACACCCTGCAGGAGGCCAGTGTATCTATGTCAAAAGCCGTTTTTCCACCAATATTACCCGGAACATTTAATCAAGGGAACTTTTTTCAAGAGACCATTCAGTTCCTCCAGACCTTTGTTGTCTGCGTTACCATCGTGGTCTAAAGTACCTAGAAGATCAGGCAAAACAGTCCGGTGACGTATGAGTGCATGTGACAAGCCCTTGGCGAGGATATGAAGCCTAAAAGTATGCTACGCTCAAACTGATTATTGACACACAGTCAGCTGATTTTAATGATGGAATAATGTCAAATGTTTGCTCAGCTCATAAAAACACATGGCAGGCTCTGATTGGAACACAAAAGAGGTTGCTGCAACGAAACTGGTGGTCTAGTAATTCAATTCCCGGTTACGCAATGGAATTTTAAAAAGTCTTTGCAATAATAAGATAGGGGCGATTCGAGCCATGCTGCTCTTGCTTGGGATGTTAATTGTGCTTTTCTAAAGAGGTAATTGAGAACACGCTGCAAAAGAGACGAGTAGTGTTTGTAAAGCGAGTTCAGAAGGCTCGTAATGCTAGACTTAAAATAAGCAAACGGATTTGCTCAGTTATTGCTGAGACGACGCACGCATGCTCACGCGAGCTTCTCTCTGCACTGTTGTCCTGTGTGAACAACGCCCAGCTCACTTAACAGACTTGATATTTGTTGATTCTCATACACTTTTCAGAGTACAACAACATATATCAATACAGAATCAACATTTGTACCCCAATAACAGCCCCTCCCACCTAGGAATTTTTACATATGATTCATTTACATGTAATTCAATTACATATGTTTCGTTTTTTTTTCATAAATCCATACAGAATCAAAGAAAAGGAAGGCGAAAAGAGAAAAAAAAAGTGTGTGTGGGGGGGGGGGTGTAAGATGGACAGTATTGACCGTCCACCTCTCCTTAATCTACCTCCAGGGGGCGTACATCCTTGAAGTGGGTAATAAACTGTTGCCATTTTCCCAAAAATGAGTCTCCGCTACCTCTGATGTTATACTTGATTTTTTCCAGCTTCAAAAAGAACATTAGATCTTTAAGCCAGACTGATATAGAGGGGGGTTGTGGAGAGGTCCAAGACAACAATATTCTGCGCCAAGCAAGCAACGATGCAAAGGCCACAACACTAGCTTGTCTAAGGTTCAGAGGCTGACACTGAGATGCAACACCAAAGATGGCAATTAGAGGACAGACCTCCAAATTGATTCTAAGAATGTCGGACATAGTCTTAAAAAAGGAGTTCCAAAAGTTCTGTAGTTTGGGACAGCGTGCGAACATACTTGATATTTGTAAGTGTACTTTTTCATTGTGGGTCGCGTTTCCAGTTCCCGCTGTATTTCATCCGCAGCATGAATATTTAATAAGGCCTGAACCTCGTCGTCAGTCCATCAGTCGTATTTGATAACAAACCACATTGTGTTGATTTGAGTCACAGTAAATAACTGTTATTGTACACACAGCAACAGACTTTTAAAGATGCTGGCTGATTAAAAAAATGCTGCGCACTCAACCAATCAGCATGTTCAGTGCCCAAGTGCCACCAGCCCCCCAAAGTTTCTGGCTTTTGAAAAAGTACCACCTCCCAATTGGGACTTTTGCGAGGGATAAATGTTTTACCTGGAACTTAATGTAGACCCTGGTCGCTGCGGTGGAAACACACAGAGTACCTCTAAAAGTCCCTAGTTCCGGGGGAAAGTTCTTACGGTGAATACAGAGTGGCTTACCACAAGATCTAAATCATTGAAAAGCTGCAAAAACAGGAAGACCAGATTAGAGTATGCCAAAAACTTAAAAAAGAAAGAAAGAGAGAGAGGAAAAAAAGGAAAAAGCCCATACATCTCTGGAACAGCATCCTCCTATAGGCTGATGAGACAAAGATGAAGTTGTACCAGAATGATGGGAAGAGAAGAGCGTGGAGAAGCTCATGATCTGAAGCGTACCTCCTTATCTTATGGCATGGGTGTGTACGGCTGCTAATGGAACAGGTTCCTTTGTATTTATTGATGATGATGCTGACAAAAGCAACAGGATGAATTCTGAAGTGTTTAGGCCTTTAATATCTGCTCAGATCCAGCGACATGCTTCAAAACCCATTGGACGGTGCTTCACAGTGGAGATGAACAATGATCTGAAGCATACTTCAAAACAACCCAGGACTCTTTAAGGAGAAGAGGTGAAATGTTTTGCATTGGCCTGACCTGAATATACTTGAGCTGCATTTCACTTGCTGAAGGTAAACCTGATCAATAACACCTCAAGTAAAGTGTTAGTAAAGCCCTAAATCTGCAGTAAAGACCTGGCAGAGCATCACCATGGAAGAAAGCCAGTGTCTGGTGATGCCTGTCGGTTCCACACTTTGACTGCAAGGGTTTGCGACCAAGTGTTAAAAATTACAACTTCATTTATGTTAGTTTGTCCAATTACTATTGGTTCCTTAAGAGGAGGGTCGCATATAAACAGTGTTATAATTCCTACACCATTCACCTCATTTGGATGTAAATACCCTCAAATTAAAGCTGAAAGTCTGCTGTAACCCCAGACAGATAAAATAACTAACTTTGTCAATGGTCAAATGTTTGATGATGCTTTGTAAAAAATATATCTTTTTTAAAACATTAATTTTTATTCACACATTTATTTTATTTGATGATGTAACTTGTATGGAAAATGATGGAGAGAGCATGTTAAGTATTTTTTTAAACAGTTTACTGTTTTATTCCCTTTTTTTAATATTTACGCAACCATTTTCTGGTTTAAAAAGAAAATAGTATCTAATTCCTTTTCATTCTCAGACTGCTATGCTCATCTACCTTCACCTACGGTGGTATATTAAAGAAATGGCTTTTTAGATGAGTGTGGGAGTAGAACCAAGATGAACGTCAAGAGGGGAAGCTGACGTCTATATGGTGTGGGATTGGTTTTGCAGTCATAAGTTTATATACACCTTGCAGAATCTGCACAATGTTAAAAATTAAATAAAAATACAACGGATGATAAAAAATCCCATGTTGTTTTTTGTTTAGTTCTGCCCTGAATAAACTATTTCACATAACAGATGTCTACATAATGTCTACAAGACAAGATAATAACGAAATTTACACAAATGAACCAGTGCAAAAGTTTACACACACATACTGATTATTAATACCGTGTCGTTACCTGGATGATCAGCGACTGTGTGTTTTGTGATAGCTGTTCACGAGTCCATTGTTTGTCCCGAGCAGTTAAACCCCTTTCCAACAGTGACTATATGATGTCGAGATCCATCTTTTCACACCGAGGATGACCGAGGGACACGTACACGACTATTACACAAGTTGCAAACATTCACTGATGCTCAAGAAGGCAACACGATACATTAAGAGCCAGGGGGTGTAAACTTTTAACCGGATGATTGGTGTAAATTGTTATTATTTTGTCTTCTGGGAAATATGCAAATATCTTATGTAGCTTCTGAAAGGCAGTACTAAATAGGGCGGCTGTGGCTCAGTCGGTAGAGCGGGTTGTCCACTAATCCACTAATCGTGGGGTTGGTGGTTCGAATCCCGGCCCGGGTGATCCCATGCCGAAGTGTCCTTGGGCAAGACACTG
>JAFFST010047983.1:35428-47530 GCA_022414735.1 Noturus placidus | reverse complement strand
CTATTGTTTAAATTGGTTTGATGTTCCGAAACACTTAAGTGTGACAAACATGCAAAGGAACAGGAAATGAGGAAGGGGGCAAACACTTTTTCACACCACTGTATACCATTGTAAAAAGCGCTATACAAATTGATTAATTAATTGATTAATTAAAAAATAAAAAACATAAGCTCTTTAAACAAAATATCAATAATTTACACCAATCATCCTGTTCAAAAAGTTTACATATAAACATGGGACTCATGAACAACTCTCACAAAACTTAAACCCAGTCATTGAGTATGCAGGTAACAACACACAGTATTAAAAATCGAGTGTGTGTAAACATTTTGAACTGGTTCATTTGTGTAAAGTAAGTTTTGTGTCTTGAGGACTATATGTAAACATCTGTTATGTGAAATAGAGTATTCCGCAAGGCGTGTGTAAACCTATATCCTCAACTGTAACTCCAACAGGCTCTGGGATGAGAATGTAGGGTTTATAAGTTTAGGGGACTTACTCTCATGTCTCAAATATCATGCTAACCTAATCAGTAAATTAGTCATTTGTCTTTTGTAGATTTCATGAATTTGCCTCAGGTCTCCTCTGGTATAGTTTCTATTTTGCAAGCGAAAACCGCAAAATAACGGAAACTCAGATTTTTTTTCCACTTTTCTTTCTGCTTATAACTTGTCTGAGAAGTCTCACGGTGCCCACAGAAATACACACGCGCACACACACACACACGAACCAACGCACAGTTATGTTGCACAGCAAGGATTAAAAATCAGATTTTTATAAAATGACAGTTCAGGAACATCTCTTAGTCAGGTCATATTTACTTCGTGAGAAGCTTTGAAATTAAATTTGAAATAAAAACTTTATTTGCTAAATCAGCTTGTACAGACTTGCCTATAGACGTTTTGCATTGGTCTGTTGGTCTGCTTTTAATTGTTGAAGTATTTCCTATAGTACGTATAGTACAGGAATTGAAGCAGATACTCTGTAACATGTTGTGAAGATCTTGTTCCTAGATAAATTAGGCAGGGCCCTGACTGCTTCCTGATGAGTCTAGTACTGTGCAAAATCACAGATAACCATCTTCGACAAAAACAAAAGGTGTTCTCAGAAAATGTTGATGCGATAAGGTTCAACTGCCCCCAAAGTACAAGGTTATATTTTTCTCTGAAATCAGTCTGTTCAATTCCACCCAATTCAGCTTTCATTTGTATAGTGCTTTTAACAATGGACATTGTGATGTTCAGAAATCCGGATGTAGGTTTAAAGTTATCTCTCTATTCAAAAAAAGACACGAAGAAGAAACCGTGAGAGGAACTAGTCTCACATGTGAGCCCATCCTCATCTGAGTGACACCAGATTAAAGTGTGATTATAAATCGTTAATCTTCTACAGCTACGTAATATTAAGTCATAAGGAAGGATGTTCCGTTTGAGCGTGATAGTCTTTATGATTACAGCAGCGCTTCAGTGACCGGGTGAGATTATCTTCTAATGATTTGATGCTTCTGCACCCCTCCCCCTCCCCACCTTTTCTGATTTACAGTACAACATTAACGCCTATCCAACCACTGTTATCTTCAACAAGTCCAGCATCCATGAGTACGAAGGTCACCATTCAGCAGATGGCATTCTGGAGTTCATCGAGGTGAGACGACACTGCAGAGGTGTTTTAACTCTTTTAACCAGAGGCCAAATCGAGGAATTTCTACTTGTTTTGGGGCAGTGTTCAGCATTGAATTTATTTGTATTATAGCACTGCACAGTAATGGTTGATGCCTCATATGATAGTAGACACTCAGGGCTTTAAAAATGTGCAGTCTTTCCTTAAGTATTTGTCTTTACCATGCGTACTAGGTTTAAATTTTAGGATTATAATTTTATTGCGGCAATTGTATACAGTATTTTACTATAAAAAAAAATAAATAAATAAATAATGTATGCTAGTTATGCTGTCCATTTTATCTCTGTATCATTGTTATTGTTATAGGAGTCACCAGAGTCATGGTACTCTACACACAGAAACCCAACAGTGTTCTGACTTATTTTACAACAGACTTGCGGCGATAAATTAATTAATTAATTAGTACTGATTGAAAATGTCTAAGTCGATTTTCATTCCACCAGCAGAATGGAATGCTAGTGTACTTGCCAGAAAGAGTTACACACTTTCCCCAATAAGTATATTCGAACAGCCATGATATGTCTGATGTTTACTTCTTATGAAGATAACAAGCTATAGAAGCTCAAAGCTGCCCTTTTAGCATCATACAAGCTGCATGTGCTATTCATCGTACACTGTTCACCATCGTATGTGTGTCTAGTCAACAACCCGGCATTACATATCTCCCATGTTTTCAACATTTTAACATTTCAATGGTAAATGTTTTAACGTTTTTAAGTCCATGACGATGAAATTGATCCAACATCGAAGTTCATCGATGAACTTTGTCATAGTTATTCATTTTTGTAGAAAACAGTGTGTCATGCGGTGTATCATTCCTCAGAAACCACATGAGGAAGTCTGTGTGAAATACTGAACAACTGTTTGAAGCAAGTGGCTGTGTGACATATGCATGATTCAGACATCAACAAATAGTTTGAGTACCTTCGGGGAAAGTGGAACGTTGTGTACTTCTCATTTTAGCTTAGTTATTAGTTAGTTAGTTTTACGTCCTGTTCGTATGCAATGTTTTGGGAAATGTTCAAAAACCTTTGAATGAAAACTCAGCTAAATATTGCGTGTAAGTGGTTTGAGAACATCTGGTTTATGATTGAATGTTTGTACAATTTGTATAACAGGAAATGGTAATGTTAAATGGGTTGCTCGTTACGGGGTGTGTTTCAGGACCTGGTCAACCCTGCGGTGGTTACTCTGGACCCAGACTCTTTCCATCAGTTGGTGAAGAAGAAGAAGCAAACAGAAACATGGATGGTGGACTTCTATGCACCGTGGTGTGGTCCATGCCAGGCGTTGCTCCCTGAGTGGAGGAGGATGGCTCGGGTACTTGATTTAAATAAACATATAGTGGATATTAAAAGTCTACACATCCCTGATAAAATTGCAGGGTTAAAACAGATGAATCAAGATAAATCATGACAGGTTGTTTATCAAGCTTTAATGTGATCCAACAACATTCAAGTGAAAATCAAACCGAAACTTTTAGGTAAATTAAAATAAAATATTTAAATGACCTGGTTGCCTAAGTGTGCACACCCTTTTATAATGGGGCATGTACCTGCTCTCAGAATTACCCAGTCACATTCAAACTCGTCTTCAAAAGAATTTATCATGCACCATACAATAAAGGTCAGCTCTTTCTGTCGGATTTTCTTCACATCATCTTGGTTTCATCTGACTGCAGAAGCCGTGGTCCTCAAAAAGCTTACAAAGCATATAGAAGATGTCCTTGTCAAAAGGTTCAAGAGGATTTCCAAAACTTTAGATGTAAACTGAAACACTGTGAAGGTCATCATCGAGAAATTGAGAAAATGAGACACCGTAGTGACATTACCCTGAACAGGATGTCCATCCAATGTAGATGAAAGGACACGATGAAAAATGATCTGAGAGGCTGGCAGGAGACTTCCAGCAACATTAAAAAGCTGCAGGAGCTTAAGTGACAAGTCCTTTGTATTCACATTTCTGGGGTATAGGGTAGAACGGATAGATGGAAGCCCTTTCTCACAAGAAGAAAATAAACAAACATCCAAGCCTGCTTAAATCACCCAAAATCACGTGATGCAAAGTTTTATGGTCTGGTGAGAGCAAGACATAATTCTAAAATATATATTTGGTGCAAAATCAAGACCGTTTATCACTCTAGAAGAACATCATACCCATGGTGAAGCATGGTGGTGGAAGCATCATGTTACGGGGCTCTAGCCAAGATAGAGGGAATCATGGATACAAAATACGAAATCTTTTTCGTCATTGCTGATATCTGTTTAGACAGCTGAAGGTGAAGGAAAAAATATTCGCCTTCCAGCATGATAATGACTCGAGCAAAAATTCAGGTCAACAAAGGAACTGCTTCACAGGAAGATCAATCAAAACATGTGGTTAAGGTTATGCATAATTTTGCAAACAGGATATAGTAAGGTTTTCCTTTGACTTTAAAAAACAACAACAAAAAAAACCTTTTAATTTTAAAAATCTTTTCTGCTATTTTCAATTTTTTTAGGACTAAATTAGATGATTCTTTAAACATACAGTTTTATTTTACTTTTATATTTTATTCCTTATTCTTCTTCTCTTAATACAGATGCCTGTTGGTTCTACATGAACATTTGTGTAACATTTATGTAGTATTCTCTCTCTCTCTCTCTCTCTCTCTCTCTCTCTCTGTGTAGATGTTGAGTGGGATGATTAGCGTGGGATCAGTGGACTGTCAGAAGTACCACTCATTCTGCCAGGGCGAGAGCGTGCGTGCCTACCCCGAGATTCGTCTCTACCCACAAAACCGCAACCATCGAGACCAACACCAGTACAAGTGCTCATGAACACATAAAAACACCCTTCACACCGTGTTGTTTGCATGCGCAAGTATTCATAAATGTTATAATGTTTCACGCTACGGGTACAGTCTAGATTATTCATAGTGTCCCGACTCACACAAATGCCGCAATAGGCTTTTACTTCCGAGATCGGACCGAGGAGACGGATTCAAACCATACCACCACGCAAATGCATCACGTGCGTTATGTTCTGACATCATCACGCTTCAGGATGTGTGATATCGTTTACACTGTGCCTACATAGCAGCATTCAATCTAACAGATATTTAACTTTTTTAAAAAAAAGATAAATAATGAAAAATACCAATCACTATCGTTCTGTTAAACTTCCTGTAGAGGAGCTGCTTTGTGAATCCCACAGAACAGCATGAACATTCATATTGTGACCAGCTTCAAAATTATAATACTTCAAAATGAATCTAATAGTTATTATAACCCTTCATATAACACTGAATCTCAGAGACCAGTATGAACATACATAAAAGCCTTATAACAGTCTTATATGTACTTCTGAACCTCAGAGACCTGCATGAACATACATAAAAGCCTTATAACAGTCTTGTATGTACTTCTGAACCTCAGAGACCTGCATGAACATACATAAAAGCCTTATAACAGTCTTGTATGTACTTCTGAACCTCAGAGACCTGCATGAACATACATAAAAGCCTTATAACAGTCTTGTATGTACTTCTGAACCTCAGAGACCAGCGTGAACATTCATAAAAGCCTTATAACACTCTTACATGTACTTCTGAACCTCAGAGACCAGCGTGAACATTCATAAAAGCCTTATAACACTCTTACATGTACTTCTAAACCTCAGAGACCTGCATGAACATACATAAAAGCCTTATAACAGTCTTATATGTACTTCTGAACCTCAGAGACCAGCGTGAACATTCATAAAAGCCTTATAACACTCTTACATGTACTTCTGAACCTCAGAGACCAGCGTGAACATTCATAAAAGCCTTATAACAGTCTTAGATGTAGCACAGTATATATCTGAGACAAGTACAAGCATTTAAAAACAAATTTTAAAGCATGTGTTTTAATGGACCACTGAATCTCAGAGACCAGTATATGCATCCATAAATGTATTATAATATTATTTTATCACCTAACCCCCAAGGTTAGTGAGGTTGGCAAACACATTATAATGCTTCATCATCATGCTGTTTCACTCAACAACATCTCTGCAAACTTCAGCCTTATCCGCAGAGATCTTTGTTTGTGTAATTGGTTTTACTCTGACCAAAACACACAGTCACAAGCACATTTCTCTTTCATTCTCATGTTCTGTTTTCTTAGCACTTGGTGCTCCTTTCTACACTCTATACACAATACAGGTTACACCATAATGGCTTCATGTAACCTTTCATCTGCTTTTTGGATTATTTTTTAATCAGTATTAACTGTTTTTTTTTTTATGTATTAAAGATGGTTTAATATCTCAGATAAGGCTGACAGTTATGATACCCATTGCATTACAAGTGCATTAGGAGAAGTAGAAGACGTTATGCTTGCTAAAGCATGTGTTAACATGATCCTTTTTCTTTTTTTGGTCCCATAGTAGCTATAATGGCTGGCACAGAGATGCCCACTCCCTCAAGACCTGGGCACTCAAGTAAGTGTTTTAAAACTTCTGATTCTGATTGAAGTCTTCTACTAAGTGCAAGACTGGTATTGTTGCACAAAATCTTTCTGTGAATGCAAATTGAGAGTTAAACAAGAAGGCAACTTGTGCTGTGTGTGTGTGTGTGTGTGTGTGTGCTGAATGACGGTTATGTTTTTTTCCCCCTCCAGCTCTCTGCCCCGTACCTCAGTCGACTTATCACCCGATGATTTTAAAAGGAAGGTTCTGGAAGGGAAGGAACACTGGGTGCTGGACTTTTACGCCCCATGGTGTGGCCCGTGCCAGCATTTCTCCCCGGAGTTTGAGATCCTCGCTCGGGTATTAAATTCATTAAATTCTCCACTGGATTGCTCTTATTGTAAATGTTCTTTTTTTGTTTTTTCTTTTTTTTTTTGTTGTTTTTTTTTTTTTTTTTTTAAATCTATGCTTGACTTCACCTTTTTGTTTCCCCTTGTGGGACAGCTGACCTTTTGATGATGGCAAAAACCCTATAAGTGTAGCATTAAAGCAGTAGTAAGAGGTAGCTCAAAGATCAGAATTTCATTCCACACACTGATGTTTTTTTTCTCTGTGAACATGACTTCATTATCAAGAAGTATAGGAGCAGAGAGACCTCAGGTTCGAGAAGTTTCTCATGCACTGTGCAGCATCTTCTTCTTATTATTAACACCAGATCTTTATCAAGCTGACCGTTAACTCACACCACACAGGAAGTTAGATTGTGCAAGAGTGAGACACTACTTGATCTAACAGGCAGCGAACCAAGAATGACCTCTAACATTTGTAAACTGTCAAGGGACTGTCACTATATTCTGTTCATATCGCAGTTTATACATGTTGAATTCTCTATTCTGGTTGGTCAGAAGGTGTTGATTAATTTTCTATAGCTTCGCTCGCGTCTTCGTGTGTTTTACACCTTAAAGTCTTACACTGCTTTTTAATACACTTAATACGTGTGTGATGTGTGTCATGTGATCAACAGATGCTGAAGGGCACAGTGAGAGCAGGAAAGGTGGACTGCCAGGCGCATTATGATACGTGTCAGCGTGCGGGCGTCAAGTCCTACCCCACTGTCCGCTTTTACCCCTACCTGGGCACTACGCGGGTGAGTGTCAGCTTAACTGCATTCTTATGACTTGCTCTTGCTCATACACTTGTATACACACACACACACACACACACACACACAAACCTGCAGGTCTTTCTTCTTACCCGTGCACACCTCTCCTACACAGCGAGACCAAGCAGGAGAGTACATCAACAGCCAGAACTCCAATGTGATTTCTGACATCATCCTGCAGAGACTCCAGCAGCTCAGCAAACAGAAGAAACCCAAATTCAAGGTACAAACCTGACTGCCATCATCAGTACCCATGTTCACATCCTACTAGTAGTTCACGTGCCTTCACATGCACACAGAAATCATAGTACAGGTCAATTTGAACAGAATTTCCAAGGGAAATCGTGGGATAATAACAAAAATCTCGATACACACCAGCTGACATTGTAGCTATTTCCTGTACGGAAATACGGCGACACTTTTAAAACCAACTGCACTGGTTTCAGACCAGATGTAACTCTCACCAGATGTGATTAAGGTACACATGAACAGTCAGGGTGGTGTCGTTAAATCCTCATTTCACCTGAGATGATAAAATAGAACAATTTAGCACTGCAGAATTTTACTACTTTTGTAAGGTACATTTGAATTAATAAAGGCAGATATGTAATATGTAAAGTATATACATCAAATATGCTTTAACTGTATTAATCTATCAGCTGTTTGAAAACACCTCGAACTCTAGCACACGGAACTCTCAAAAAGGAAATAGATATAATATATTATATATAAAATGTTTGTACAGATTTGCAGCTCACTGTCCGGAACCTCTGCGTGGCACAGCTTTCTCACCAAAAAATGTCCTAAATACCCACTAATAATTGTATGTACAGTGAACCCTCGTTTTTCGCGGGGGTTACCTTCCAAAAAGAACCCGTGATAGGCGAAATCCGCGAAGTAGTAACCTTTATTTTTTTTTACAATAATTACACAATGAAATACTCCATAATACATTGAAACCAAAGAACAAAACCTTTTTACAGGCCCAAGCATTTGTTTAACAAATAAAAGTACTGTATAAACAGTTTTTTTTTTTTTTTTTACAAATAACTACTGTACTGTAAAATAATAATTTTACTCATCAATACTAACTGAAGGCTTCAAATTGCGGAGATCAGCCCCGCCCATCGCGACCCGAGGCATTGGATTAGAACGGGAGAAAATGAAAAATGATTATGAAAAAAATACAAAGTACAGTAGGAAAAATAGTGACACGTGTATTTCACTGCTCTTCTGACTGAGCCGCTGCATCCTGACTCCGCCCTGCAGCTTTTTTCCTTCTAAAGCCTGCGGTGCAGGTGTGTGTTTTCGAGAGAAGAACATAGTTATTGGTAGTTGTTGTCGTCGCTTTGCAAGAGAATTTGCAAACTTAAATTTGGCAAGCTGTTTTACGGACGTGTATAAACCGCAACGTTATTGACACACAGGTAGAGAAAAGCGGAAAGACTGTTTAGCCAATCAGAATGCAGAACGCAATGCGCGATGCAAATCCGTGAAGCAGCGAGACCGCGAAAGGTGAACCGCGATATAGCGAGGGTTCACTGTACACCCCAAATGATATAGAATTATATTTGCATGTGTTATTAGCACCCCCTAGTGTCCAACAGAGATCACATTTATAACTTTATTCATCTCCAGTAAAGGCGTTATCTGGGTCAGGCTCAGAATGGATCCAGGGCTTTTACCAGGAACACTGTATGGGAATCGGGAACACGCGCGCACACACACACACACACACACACACACACATTTACACACACCTATGGGTAGAGAATCCACCTACCAGCATGTTTTTCTTGACGTGGGAAGAAACCGTAGAACCCAGAGGAAACCCACATGGACACAGGGAGAACATGTGAAACTCCACACAGGTGGTATCGCGAGCTGAGTACCAAACCAGGAACCACTGGAGGCAGCAATGTTCTCTGCTGCATCACCACAAATGTCCGTTTGTTATAGAATAGCAGCTTCAAAAAGAAAATGGTCAGAAATCTGAACATGGTTTTAAATACAGTCCTAGAATCAAGTCCTAGTGTATATTTTATCTACTGTACATAAACGCAAGTTGAAGAGGTCTGTGTGTGTGACTTCATTAAAGACATGGATTCCTTTTTAATCATACTCAAGTGAAAACTGATACAGATGTGTACTTTTTAACTGCACTATATAGAGTAGGGCATTGTTTTCAATTTATGATAAGACTGAAATATTTTAATGTAGCATCATAAACTCCACCTGAATGCTGAATGTTTCTACCAGTTTTAAACATTATTTGTGTGGCACTGAGGTCCATTTAAATCTGAGATCTGCCTTCAGTGATTAGTGTAACTGATATGATGGTATTAACATGTGACCTGTTGAAACATTAAACAATGTCATTTTTTAAATCTAAGATTGTAAGAGTAATCTTGTTTGTCTTTTTTTTCTTTCTTTCAGGATGAGCTATAAAAATGTAATAATATAATAAAAATCCACTGAATCTAATCCTGTGGCAGAACGGACTGCACTTTTCACACTCCCAAGATGCCAAAAGACTTTTATTGAGCACCAGAGAAAGTGTGTGAAAGTTTTTTTTACCTCAGCATGTGACGAGACGCTACAGTTCTTCTAAGCACCACCGATATAATGGTTACTGGAACAAGACAATGTTTCTGACCCTAATTAATGACTGTACTGAGGAAACGTGTCGTCTGCAGTGTCTCATATAGATGATGTTTCTCTCAGTGTCATGGCGGTAATGATGAATCCTGACCGTGTTAGTTATTATTTTATTGCAGTGTTGTATTGCGGAGTGTGAGAGCATGATCATATTAAATGTTTTTATTTAATGCTGCTTTCAGGGACAATGTTTGTATAATGAAAGTTTTTCACCTCTGTTTCTACTGAAGCACTGTAATCCTTCATGCAGTATGGTTTTCAATGGTTATTACTTTGAATTGAACAGTATCTAAACTGTTCTTGATCAAATTATTACTGGATTGTAAAGCAATAATTATGTCCTGTAGTGATGGGATTGGATGTTCTGTAGTCAGGAAAATTAATACCGTATTCTCATTTATTCTCTTGTCCTTTCCACGGTCATGTAATGCTGTTTTGTACAGATACATGGTGTAGAATAAAGTTTTTTTTTTCTACAAATTCATTTATTTGTTTGTCTTCATTTATTGAGAGCCATTGACCATCACAGATCAGTGATCTCTCTTCTCATCCACCACATTCAGCCTGAAATATTTTATGACTATCCAAATGATTATTCATGGGTGGTTATTATAAACATAAAGGTCCGCTGATTATATACTGTATATATAGCTCACACCTCCAGGTTCCAGGGTTCGAGTCCCGCCAGGGCCATGTGTGTGGAGTTTGCATGTTCTCCCCGTGTGTCGGGGGTTTCCTCCGGGTACTCCGGTTTCCTCCCCCAGTCCAAAGACATGCATGGTAGGCTGATTGGCGTGTCTAAAGTGTCCGTAGTGTATGAATGTGTGTGTGAGTGTGTATGTGATTGTGCCCTGTGATGGACTGGTACCCTGTCCAGGGTGTACCCCGCCTTGTGCCCGATGCTTCCTGGGATAGGCTCCAGGTTCCCCGTGACCCTGATAAAGGAGTAAGCGGTTGAAGATGGATGGATGGATATCTATATATATATATATAGAGATTATATATATATATAATCTCAAATAATGTTTAGATAATCCATATTAGATCAAATCCATCATTGTGTCATCTGAACATGTGCTTCAATGGTAGAAATAAGAGTCATGGAAAATCTGACCTTTTGTACAAAGGAGTTAACATAAACATTGAAGAGTCAAGATACTGCACATTTGCTTTTTATTTTTTCCTTTAGAATTTTCTAAACTATTTCCAGTTTTAAATTAATAAAACAAAAAACTGCTGTATAAACCCCACAACGGATGGATAGATGCTGAACTCCGCAATCTACTTTATGTTGTTGTTTTTGTGAAACTCGTGATTCTTTATTGTAATTGGTGTATTATATTTGAATTCTTGAAGCGGAATTGAAGTGTACTCAGTGCTCACTGGTATGTACCGGTTCTACTCTCTTCTGAAATTGTTCCACAAATTGTAGATTACACTTACATTACAGGAAATTTATTCATTTATCAGACACGTTTATCCAAGCCGATGTACAAATGAGGAAATACAAGCAAAAAACTGTAGGTACAGGTTTTTTTTTTTTCGCAGAATGGTGAACCTCCGCTCATTTTATTTCTGAAAGACTGCCTCTCTAAGATTCTCTTAGAGATACCCAATCATCTTACTGACCTGTTCCCAATTAACCTCAAGCTGTTTCTTTTTACTAGCACTTACTCATCCAGCCTTTTGTTTCCCCGTCCCAACTTTTGTGAGCTGTGTTGCAGCCATTAACTGCAAAATTATCAGATCCCCCCCCCCCTTAAAATGGTAAAGTTCCTCAGTTTAAACATTTGATATGTTCTATTGTGAATAACATATGGGTTTCTGAGACTTTCAAATCAATGCATTCTGTTGTTTACATTTTACACATCGTTACAACTTTTTTTGGAAATGTGGTTGTATATAATGTATATAAATATAACCAACATGTACAGTGCCTTGCGAAAGTATTCTGGCCCCTTGAACTGTTCGACCTTTTGCCACATTTCAGGCCTCAAACATAAAGATATAAAACTGTAGTTTTTTGTGAAGAATCAACAACAGGTGGGACACAATCATGAAGTGGAACGAAATTTATTGGATATTTCAAACTTTTTCAACAAATAAAAAACTGAAAAATTGGGCGAGCAAAATTATTCAGCCCCTTTACTTTCAGTGCAGCAAACTCTCTC
>JAFFST010047982.1:177920-192249 GCA_022414735.1 Noturus placidus | reverse complement strand
GCCTTGAGAGACCCTACCAGGAGCACAAGACTCCAGACAACACAGCCCTCAGGTTCATAGGGACACTCAAACCTCTCCACCACGATAAGGTGACGGTTCCCGGAGAGGTATAGCAGTTATTTGTTAGCGTATATTAGAGTAGAGTATAATAGTGACAAGAAATAGTGACTGAAATTTCCAGTTCTATTGGTTTTATTGTCATTTCAACCATATACAGTTGGTACAGTACACAGTGAAACAAAAAACGTTCCTCCAGGACCATAATGATACATAAAACAACACACTAACCACATGAGAGGATACAGAACTAAATAAGATCTACGCATTTTTACAGAAAGTGCATGTGCAGTAACACAGTAACAATTCAAACAGGACAATAGGCACAGTACATACATTTACATTTATTCAAATATCAGACACTTTTATCCAAAACGACTTACAAATGAGAAAATACAAGCAAAGCGATATATCAAGCAGAACAATAAAAGTAGTGCTACCTTACAAGATCTTTTAATTGAGTTCCAGAAGAAGCAAAGCACGCAGAGTATAGATGTAAGTGAAATTTTTATGTATTTATTTTAATTAACGAATTAATTGTTTTATGGGTTGGTTAGGTGTTCATGGAAAAGATGGGTCTTTCGCTGTTTTTTGAAGAAAGTGAGAGATTCTGCGGTCCAGATTGTGGTTTAGAGTTAATTCCACCACTGAGGAACAGTTAGAATGTTCTTGAAAGGGACGTTGAGCCATGCTGAGTATGTGCTACTAAACGTCGGTCGCTAATCGATCACAGATTGCATGAGTGAACGTAAGCCTTCGGGAGAGAGTTGAGGTAGGAGGGTGCTGTTCCAGACAAGATCTTGTAGGTGAGCATCAAGGTCTTGAATTTTATGTGGAAGCCGGTGGAGGAAGCCAATGGAGGGAGATGAAGAGGGGTGTGACATGGGTTCTCTTGGGCTGGTTGAAGACAAGGCGTGCTGCTGCATTCTGAATCATCTAAAAGGGTTTGATGGAGCTGGCCAGGAGGCCTGAGAGTTGTGAGTTGCAGTAGTCCAGTTTTGAGATAACAAGAGCCTGGACTAGTATCTGTGTAGCCTGTTCAGTGTGGTAGGGTCTGATTTTCTTGATGTTGTACAGGATGACCGTGACCAGGATGTTGTACAGGATGACCCACAGGACCGTGCAGTTATTAAGATGTGGTCTGTAAAGGTCAAGCTATCATCAAGAATCACCCCAAGGTTCCTGTCACGGTAAGGACAGTGTAGCGCTGACCAGTACATAGTTTTAGTGTGGAAGCGTCCGATATAACAGGTAGTGCAAAAGATAGGTCCAAAGAGTATGAAAGAGTCAAAGAGTAACAATATAATTTAAAAATGGTGTAATGTAAACATAACATGCTATGACTTAATATTCAGCAGATTAGCTTATACCAAATATAGACATAGCAGTTAATGCAGTAGCAGCCAAGTAAAGTGTATGATAGTGACAAGAAATTAAATATGATATTTTATAAAATAATGTTTACAGAATATAGAAACGTGCAACAATTGCAAGGGGAGTGAGAATCTCCATTGTGTCATCCAATATTTCTTTCAAATTCAAATCTCTAATTTTGTCCCTCAGACTTCTACACACCAACAAAAATGCCCAATGTTTCATGCTTTTTGAAAGCTTATTTAAAGATGTGATACAACTTTAATATCACACTTTTCTTCTATTTGTGTATATGTATCCACATGTTTGTTTTATTTTGCTCTTGAGTTATTGTATCATATTCGAGATAAGAATGTGCTCTCTCTGTTCATGTATTTACATGTTCTGCAATAATAATAATAATAATAATAATAATAATAATAATAATAATAATAATAATAATAATAATAAAAATTTAGTTAAGAAAACCACAGAAGGATTCAGCACCTTCTCTTAATTCTCATTCTAAACAATGTTGCTTGGATTTGTAAAGAAATTCTCATTTGCTTTTAATAAGGCAACATATTTAGCAATTTGGTAGCTCCTATGTTAAGTGTTAATTTGGTAGCCTCTCTGTTAAGTTCAGCCAAGAATGTCATTCCTACCTAGACGTGATAAAAGTAAAAAATCTACCCAGAATAACTTCTGTATCAGTATTTATAATCAATATATGAAGTTCACTTGTGCAAAATATTTATTGTATGATTCAATCCTGAGTTCAACTTTTTTCATTGACAAGTTGGTGTATCTTCACTTTGGCTAGAAGTTTCTGCTATTACCCACAATGCCTCTACCCACAATGCTACCGGTTGATAATGGGGCCAGTGAGAATTCATCTCTACCTAAACCGACCTGTGCAGCAACACTTTAATCCATTAGTCTGTCAACAGCCATCATTCTTGTCATTTTGTAATGCAAAATTATGCAAATTTTGTGATGCAAAATGGAAACTAGTTGTCCACTTGTCAACTAGTGGAGCTGAGTTTCTGATGTAACTCAACAGAACTGCATTGTACAACTGCAATGTATTCTGGAACGTTGAGTCCTGCATTTTCTGTGTCTACTAAACTAGGACATTGAATGTCGCTGAAAAAGTCACTTTTGCTCTTTTGTTTTTAGGAGATTAAGGAACAGAGAAACCTGACCATTATCGGCCTTATGTTTGACATCGTTTGAATTGTTTATCCTATTAAACATCATTGTAACTGCACTTGCAATGCCACATGGTGACATGTTGAGCATGCTGGACAACACGTTTTTACAGGAATAATGAAAATGCAGCACCAACAAATTAGCACCAGAATACCTAGACACATCACAAATAATTAGACAGAAATATATTTATTGTATTTCAGGGTGGGCGCATGGGCTTAGTGGTTAGCACGTTTGCCTCACACCTTGAGGGTCAGAGGCTTGATTCCCATGGCAGAATTTGCATGTTCTCCCCGTGCTGCGGGGGTTTCCTCCAGGTACTCAGGTTTCCTCCCCCAGTCCAAAGACATGCATAGTAGGCTGATTGGCATGTCTGTAGTGTATGAATGGGTATGTGATTGTGCCCTGCGATGGATTGGTACCCTGTCCAGGGTGTACCCTGCATTGTCCCCCATGCTTCCTGAGATAGACTTCAGGGAGCATGAAGGAAGGATAAGTGGTATAGAAGATGGATGGATGATATTTCAGGGTGAAGCTTTCCTTCAGAAGAATATAAATGCTACAGTAACTTGGAATCACTGGTCTATACACTTAGAAAACCAGGTTTCTTAGAATGGCTCCAGAGTTATAAAATACAGGGGAAACCTAGTTTAGAGGGACAAACCAACAAACCCTTTAAGGTGTGAATAAGTTAGTTATTCAAATACATTAATTATTACAACAAATCCTGTAAAAACATCTGTTTTCAGCTTTATAATACTAAAAATAGAATATTAAAATAAAATCTTTAGAAAAATATCTAATCATATTCCCCATGAATGTTTATCAAAGCTTTAGGCAGCTTTCAAGATTAGCATTAGCAACAAAATGAGACGCCAAAATAAAATTAACATTATTTATTAATATTTGAGTGACAATGCAATCATTCAGACCTTATTTTAGAATTAATGTATAACCCAAGGTTACATGTGTTCAGCATATCCCGACTTTCAAACATTCAACACAAAAATAAACCAATTTTCAGTAATATTTATACAGTCATTAAAACAAGCATTGAGAACACATGCTTAACAATTTGACTTACCATTGCTCAGGAATATTAGACAATGTATTCGACCCATATTGTAAACATACCGACCTATATTCCGAACAAAAGGAGTGTTATTTACTATATAGGTTAGAGCTCAGTCTCATGTGTTTGATTTTCAGGTCTTAGAATAAATAAATATACTAGCATTATGAGGTTGTGTAGCAATATGCATGTTTGTAACACAAATAAGTTCATGCAAATGTGAAACCAACACATACATATATTAACCCTGGTCTTTACACTGACAGAAATACAGTCACACAGATTTGAGGAGTACTGAATGAACAACTAAAGTCAAATGCATACATGAAATTCACACATTCTTCATATAGTTAAATACATTCTTTATATATGGCTTTTTATTTGTCATTCGCCTACATTCCCCTACATTTAGGCAGTATTAAAGGCAGTTTTGTCTGAGTCAGGATCTTTGAAATCTTTATTTGAAAATGTGTTGCCATTGGTTGAAGAATGACACTTGAAGTGTGCTTCTCCTGACTCCCAGCCGTAGCTTTTTGGTATATCTCCGAACAGGCTGAGAACTTTAGAGCCAGTGCCAAAAAATCTTCCACTGTTGTCCTGAGGTATGTTGGCTTGGCCCATGTACATTGGCACATGATTTTTCACACAGATGCCTTTCAATGGCACCTTAGCAAGTGCAGCCAGTTTCTACAAGACAGAATCACAAAAAGTTCATGATGCATATTAGAAATAGTTCTGTATGAATACAACATCAAAACAACCATGGCTTTTCTTAGTCATTTAAAAGCAGTCTGTGAGGCCATGATCCTTACCTGCTCACAAATGACCAGAACTTCTTCTAGCTGCTGAGTTTCCTCTTTCACAGCCACTAGGCTCTGGAGCGCAGACTGACGTGGGTGCAAGCCTCGGTCAAACTGATTATACAAACCCCTCCAGAACCTGAAGCACAAATAAAAACCACAAGACACTGTCACAGATACAGTGTGTAATTGCACTGGTGTATTCTTACTGATAACTCATAAACAAATGCTTCAATACTGTCTGCCCTGTGAAGGAAAAAATAGGGCAGGTCTCTAGAACTATAAACATAATGAAAAATTCTAATCAACATTTGTAGCATCTTATAGTACTATGGTGTGTTTATATATGGAAAGGGAGGCTGAGAGAGATAGGTAGTGTGGTGAACTGCATGCTAATATTATAACTACTATATTATTGTTTATGAATATTTCTATTCTATTCATTATTACTATAAGAATAGATTGCAGTACTTGAAAAGTCAAATACTTGCGGTTGACTGTTGACAGCGCTACATACATATCTTCAAAGCATTTTTAGAGTTATTTAAAATCAATGCTTTATTTTTAATAAGTAGAAAATGATCCCAATGGGAATAAGTAACTAATAACTGAAAATGTCACACACACACACACACAAATAAATTATTAAAAATAAGCTGTAACACACTTGAAACAGTAGGGGTTAGTAATGGGATGTAGAGCGCCTTGGGTCTGACTGTGGTCTGGTCTGAACAGAGGGTTCACGCAGTCCAGTTTATTCTTCCACAAATGAGGCCAGACGGAGTGAGTTTTCTCTCTAATGCTTCAGACAAAAATAAAATGATTATTCTTTCAATAACAATCAGCACATAGTGCATGTCAACGCTAAAGATTTGAATGGAATGGACCTCACAGTGCACAAGACACTATGCATCTTAATTTGATATAAATAAAAAAAAATGTTTACCATAGAAGTTTCCTCTCTTTTTCACTGTTGCAAATGAAGTTGCCATACTGACATGAATTAATGTGACTGTGGATGCTGATGAGGAATCTCTCATTGTATTCGAAGGCACAGGGAAACTGCTCCATAAGCTGCCATACACACTCTAAGAACTGGTCAATAACAGGAGACACTTCTTTGGGGTCTCCGTTTAAGTGGCTGTACCTAAATATAGATGATTTGAAATAAACACTGAAACATAAAATATGTACAGAACCATAGGTTAAAGTATAAAGCATATCTTACCTATGAGAAAACTTGTGTCCGAATGAAACCCAGTCTTTTTCAATCAACACCTGCACACAAGACATGCAGGCATGAAACATAAAGACCTGATCTGATCATTTACAGTAAAATTACTGCCACTTGAGTATTTCATCTATTCTGACATAATCCAGAATACTACTGACCTACTTTTTTTATTTTTTTTTTTACAGGAAATTAAATTTTCTTTAGAAATATGATTCTAAGACAAGAGCTAATCCATGCTGCAGGACATGTTGATCTCGCTCACCCTGAGAGGCTTCTCATAAGAATCTACAAAACTAGGCTCTTCCCTACGAGACTCGACCAGACTCAGACAGTAAATCCTAAGCATCTAAAAGGCCCATAAGCATGATATTCGCCTAAAAACAAACCTTTTAGACTTGCACACAAAATAGACTAATAGCATCATCGGTAGAAAAAACTCTTAGAACTCTAAAAGTAATAATAAGAACATTTTCAACAACACTGTAAGATTGTCAAGATATACTACTTATATTACAATTCTTCCTTAAATAAGTATTCATTTTTATTTTTTAAAAACAATGTTAGTCATTTATAGACCACAGCACTTAGCCCTAGTTTAGGAGCATGTTATTATTTGAATGAAATATGCGTTATAGCAATTTTAAAAATGAAGCATATGATTGCTAATAGTATATTTAAATAAAAGGACATCCCAGCCAGATACTTTTATTTGTCTTTAATGTTTTCTTAAATATGAAGCAGCAACTATGTAAACATTTTAATTATTATTTGGCACTGGATGATGTAATTGTCTTAAGTAGTGAACTCAGGGTTTTGGGCCCTATCTCATATAAACTGATTAGATACAGCATAAGGGAAATCTCTATGGTATACACATATATATATATATATATATATATATATATATATATATATATATACCACTATTGTTTACCATGAATCCCTTAAGAGTCCTGTAGTAAGGGTCAAGAAGCACACTGGCTATGGAGCACACTTGAGCTGTCCGATCCCAACCATCAGAGCAGTGGATCAAGACGCTGATGCCTTTCTCTGCCACGGCCTGCACACACACTCATTCAAAGTACTGAAGTACTGGACACAAGTGTGCTTTGCTCAAAATCAGTCCTGTGTCTTACCCTGGCAACAAAGATTCCAGCTGCCAATATTGATCTGATGTGTTTTAACCAGTCTGAATTTTCCAGGCCTGAAAGGAATTCCCCCATGGATGAGGAACAAAGATCAGACACTGTGGAATGAGACACTGTTATTAAACTGACCCATGGGAATAAATAAATATAACCCAACAGCATACAGCACAGCAAAATGAATAGCAGATTTTCATAGGACTCTTGGTGATGAAAACCTGAAATGTCCATCAGTATTGATACTATTGATACTAAAATATTTTGTTTAGAACACAGGAAAAATGACAACTTCATATTTGGCGTATAGTATGTTAGTTTAGATGTTGAAAAATAAGCAACACTAATGTAATGTGCTGCAACATCTGTTTCTATATTTAGAAGAAATATAACAGTGTATGTAAGAAATAAAACTGTTATTGTCTAATTTAAACATCCATCATCCAGGGTGTACCCCGCCTTATGCCACATGCTCCCTGGGAAAGGCTCCAGGTTCCCCGCGACTCAGTAGGATCAGCAGTATAGAAAATGGATGGATGGATAGCCTAATTCATCAACACAAAGCTCCATTTAATAAAACATCTCTAAGTATTGAAATTACCCTACAACATCAGTAACTTAAAATTAACATGAACATGACACTATATGCAAAGGCATGGTCATGTGTAACTCTATGCCGGTTCAAAAGTGTGTAATTAAATGTGCTTTGCTTAAAACATTACACTGACTAACCTCTCCTTTGGGACAAGGTACAAGAACCTGGTGCCAGTTTCATTAGTGTGCAATGGCTCGGTCAACATATGATACTTTTATCTAAAAGAAGCATAAAATATTCTCCAGAAAGCTAATGGCGTTCCTCCAAGTGAGAGTGCTTCAATCTCAGGTTGAGTAAGTGAGATCTTAAATTCAGATCTGTGTTCTAAGAAAATTGTGATCCTGGGAAGAATTAGAGAGGAAAAGGCTCCAACTGGCTTGAATGTAATCAGAACTAAAGCTGCCATGGAGTCTCAGTTGGACAGCCACTCTCTGGTATCCAACCTCTGTACTCCCTAATGTTTCGAGGGTACAATCAAAGCTAAGACTACTATTATTGTTACAGAGTGACTCAAATCATTCTCACGCCCTTCAAATGGGGGTAAAGGGTCCCTGATTGTCAACTTAAAAACAAATAAAAATAGTCAAGCAATGAAAGCCAGATGGATTCATGCATTCCTTAATAAATTCCCTCTAGTGTTACCATGAAACCCTCCTACAGTCCAGTCTAAGTAATCTCAATGCTTAATGTCTATACTAGAGTGAATGAGACCACTTGGTGGGCCAGTGCACTAGTGTTCCTGTCTCACAAAATGCAGTATTACAAGAATAATCAAAGGAAATGTTGAGCAGATGTATGTAGCAGCTTCCCACCATTCACTTACATGCGAAACTGCTAGACATACCAGCCCAAGGTAGTGTAGCATTCATGAAAAAACTATGTTTTTATTTCAAAACCTCTTATTACTACTCCATCTTCAAGAACCACCTTATCTTTGTCAAGGCGGATCCAGGACTGGCACAAGGTAGGAGAATTCACCCAAGATGAGAAGCCAGTTCATCCCAAGGCACGTTGTGCATGCATACATACTCATTTATGTAAGCTGAAATTTATAACCAGCACTACATTCTGGACTCTCTTTCCGGCATCGTCATACATTACTACGTCTAAGACGTGATATCTGTTTACTTGCAAAGGCTGGCTAGTGTCTCAGCTATGTAATGTACAGTAGCTAGCAAATGACACATACTGCCCCACAGGTGGTGTCACATAATTTGATAAACTGGACCATAGGAACAACATCTGGCAGTCGATACAGAAAAATATGAAAAATGAAAAAGCTATTCGAAATATGAAAAAAACAAAAAACAAAACCAAACCACAAGGGCATGGTATCACTCTGATTCATGCAGTAAATACTGTGCCTGTAATGTGTCCCTCATATGATTAATTATTACAGGTTAAATGTGGAATACATAAGCAACAGTGTACGTACCTTCAATCAGTTTCTGCTGACTGTTCCTCATCACATGGATATTTTCAATGCCGATGAACTGAAACTTTATGTTGGTATAGTTATTCTCGTTTTCATAGCCCTTTCCTGTAGCCCGGTTCGCCATTGCATTTAGCTGAAAACAAACCAGGATTATTAAGATTTCATCTCTATAAAGCCATCATATGCACATTTTATTAAACATGTCTGTCATTGTACTAAAGATTAGAGCTCACCTTGGGTCTGGTGTCCACAACATACATGAATTGCTTGCTCGGGTTGGACCTCATAATGGCCTCTAGCAGCTGTTCATCTTCTAAGCAGCGGGCACTGAAGCCTGAAAGAGGCTGGCTACTGCGACATATGGCTGCCTGATATGGAAAATACAGTTTTGGTACAATCGAGGCTTGATTGCATGAACCACATTATGAGAAAAAGCTACACTGGGTATATATGTCTGCATAATCAAATGGGTCAAAAGCATGTCATTTTAATTAAATGATTAATTACTTTCTCCATTATTTTCCCATTCGCTGTACTTTTTCCATTGTTTCCATATGAGGGTAGATAAAAGAAATGAAAACACGTGTTGAGGGGCACAACTGATCTGCTGCTTTTAATACAAAATAGAAATGATCATCATGAGACCTCTGGCCCATGCACCTAGCCACAGTGTCCTAATGTCCATGCACCTAGCCACAGTGTCCTAATGTCCATGCACCTAGCCACAGTGTCCTAATGTCCATGCACCTAGCCACAGATAATAAATCATGCACAGAGCCCTTAACATCAAACTGTTCTCTCCATAAAATTGACCCTATTCCATGAGAAGTTGCCCTTCATTTCCCCTCATATATAAAAAAAAAAAAAAAAAAAAAAAAAAAACATTTCACAAGCTATGCGGATATAATTTGTTTTTTAGACCCTGACCACACCGGGGACACAGACATGAAACGAATTGATACTATGACCGAGCCATTTCTGTCACATCACCCCGGTTTGCATGCAGAGATCACATATTCTTAACTGCTCTTTGAACTAACACAACCAAAAGCAAATATGAGTCTTTGGAGAATACTTGACCTCAATAAAATGAATGACCTGTAATGATTGAGCAAACCCATACTGGTGGGGGAAAAAAGACTAAGCTTGCGTTTAAGCACCCATCAAACAAATGAATACTGACAACTTCATTTTGGATAATTCTGGGACAGAAGATACACTTTAACGTTTACGACAACATATAACTAATACCCAGTGCAGTACAGGAGGGAAAAAATTATTTCTTATTGATATCAAAGTCTGCTGTATTCCATTCGCACTACTATCAGATAACAGATGACTAATAACATGCAGGCCATACGACTTCTAATATGTCATGAAAAGGGCCCCAAAAAGTTTTGAAAGCTCACTTGAGTTTCTTTGCAGTAGTATGACAATGTAGGAAATCGGCCCTTGCTGCGAAACTTGGAGCTCCCTATGATGACAGGGAGCGTGGCTGATTTAGGCACGAACAGGTCAGCGGGGTAAGTGTCACATACCTGGAGAAGATGGAGTAAAGGTGACAGGTTTCATTTAGAAGTGTATAAACATCATATATACATGTCACCCATTGATTAAATGTCACCACAAGTTGTCTTCCATATTGTGTTTTTCTCAACACTGGAGACAAACCTCAGAAAGTAACAGTTGAGATACACACTGACCCTGTATTCTTGGTTGATAGAGGTGACATGCCAAAGTTTATTTGGCACTCCCATGCGACTGTATTCAGCCTTCAGGTCTATAAAGTCCCAAGTTTTGTCCCTTTCGGCCTTGTTGAAATTTGGCTTGAAAGAAAAACAATAAAGCTCCTCGTATCGCTCTGGAAGATAGAAAAGTTGTAAAATAACAAAAGTGGCAGCACAGTAATACAGTACATATGACTGAAAAGAGATCATGAACATAACTGGAAGCACTGGGAGTCTGTTAACCATCATGGCACAGAAGAAATATCATAAATATCTGAATATCTGTATTTTTGAAGACTCACATAACTGCAGAGGAAAGAGAAAAGCTGATAAGATGAGGGAAAATAATTTATATAAAGAATTAAAGTAAAAGTCATGGTGACTTAGTGGTTAGCACGTTTGCTTCGCACCTCCGGGGTGCACCCCGTGACCCCAGCCACGATGACTTTTACTTCAATTCTACCTCCATTCTCCATTTACTTCATACCTCCATACCACCATTTATACCTTCATATGTCCATTTAATTCAATTCTATTTTACTTCAGCGCTACCTCCAGAGTGCGAGGCAAACGTGCTAACCACTAAGCCACCATGACTTTTACTTCAATTCTTTATATAAATTATTTTCCATCATTTGTGTCTGAGAATTTATAAAACGTCTGTCTATCACCTGTGGTAAAATGAAGGCATCCATGTCCAAAAACAAACCACATGATCATATCTAAGATTTGTGAAATATTTCAGTTTACCTGGCCTGGAGAGTCGTAAGAGTGACATAAAAACATCATTGCAGTCGCTCTCTTGTGGGATGATGAGTTGAATAAGCTGAGAGTTCTTACACTGAATGAGAAGTGAGTGCCCCAAAGCAGTAGTGCTTTGTTTCTTAATATTACGCACCAGACTATGCAGCACCTGTGTTTAAAAACCAGAGCATACATAATTGCAAAGCTTTGTCAATCAGAGATTTTCATATATGTGACCAAGGATCTCAAAAACACGATAACAATTAGACCATTTTTACATTTCCATGTCCCTAACATTATTCTGCATCTTCTTCTGATAGCTCTCTAGAGTCTTCTGAGTCGTTGGAGACTCAGACCACCTGTGACTGATATGCCAAATTGAGTTTACTTTATTTATTTTTTTGTTGACAATATAATTTCAAATTCTGTAATATTTAACCTGATCCATTAGGGATGAACAAATTAAGCAATTGAGGGAGATGTGGTTGGATGTAGTTCAAATTCACATGAACAAAGAGAAATGTTACAGACGCTTACCAAATGTAACAATACCCTTTGTAAATATTCACATATATTATTTCAGTCATGCAAACAGTGATCATGATGGTAATATGTTTTGCATCCCCCAGAAGCAGCTAAAATTTGAGGCTGGGATAGAGAAGGCTGGACTGGCCATCTTAGCCTATTGCCACCATGATCCCATCACGAAAACAATAGGCAAATGAATGAATGAATGAATTTACGATTATGTTTAATTACTGGCTGAAGCTTGTATTTAGGTGATTAGGGCCTTGCTAAAGGACAATTTGACTTCCTGCCAATCATACAAATATACCATACACTACCGGCCAAAAGTTTAGACACATTCTTTATTTTTATTTTCTCCAAATTTTAGAATGATAATAAAGTCATCAATACTCATGAATAACACAAATGAAACTATGGGAATTATGTTGGAATAAAAAAAAGAAATCCAAAATAAATCAAAATAACATAGTATATTGGCATCTTCAAAGTAGACAGCCTTTTCTGCCAAGAAATGTGCTCTTGGTAATTTCTCAACCGATTTTTTGAGGAATCCCCCTGAGATGTTTTTTAAAGAGTATTAAAGGAGTTTGCATCGATGCTGGACACTTACTGACTGATTTTCGGAATATTTTGATCCGAGTTCTCCGTTTAAAAAAAACAAAACATTTCAGATTCCATAATCCAAACTTTGTGTCTCCAAACTTTCATATACACACACACACACACACACACATACACACACAGATAGATAGACTGACTGACTGATTGACTGATTGATAGTCAATCAATCAATCAATCTATCTATCTATCTATCTATCTATCTATCTATGTGACAGACAGACAGACTGACTGACTGACAGAGAGACTGACTGATAGATAGATAGACAGATAGATAGATAGACAGATAGATAGATAGATAGATAGATAGATAGATAGATAGATAGATAGATAGATAGACAGACAGACAGATGGACATACAGATAGACAGATGGACATACAGATAGACAGATAGACAGACAGATAGATAGATATATAGACAGACAGATAGATAGACAGATAGATAGACAGATAGATAGATAGATAGATAGATAGATAGATAGATAGATAGTAGAGACAGATAGACAGATTTATAGACAGATAGATAGATAGACAGAAAGATAAATAGATAGATAGATAGATAGATAGATAGATAGATAGATAGATAGATAGATAGATAGATAGATAGATAGATAGATAGATAGATAGACAGATAGACAGACAGACAGACAGACAGACAGACAGATAGATAGATAGATAGATAGATAGATAGATAGATAGATAGATAGATAGATAGTAGAGACAGATAGACAGATTTATAGACAGATAGATAGATAGACAGAAAGATAGATAGATAGATAGATAGATAGATAGATAGACAGATAGACAGACAGACAGACAGACAGACAGACAGACAGACAGATAGATAGATAGATAGATAGATAGATAGATAGTAGAGACAGATAGACAGATTTATAGACAGATAGATAGATAGACAGAAAGATAGATAAATAGATAGATAGATAGATAGATAGATAGATAGATAGATAGATAGATAGATAGATAGATAGAGACAGAGAGAGAGCAAATAATGTCAATAAGCACTTACCCACAGTTCACTGGGATCCTCAGCCTCATTATCCACAAACACTGTATGAAAGGCTGTTAAATATAGTGTTCCAACTCGTGCCCTCTGAGAACATCCCCTGTCCACTAGCTGGACTTTTTCAACCTGAAATATGACACAACCCAAAATCAATAACAATTACGTATGAAATGAAAAAATTGGCAAAAGTCCTTAATAGATCTGGATATTAATATAACGTTAAACAACGTTAGCCTACCCATTGTTAATGAACCTTCGAGCCTATAAACACACTAAAACACATTTATTACAGTCATTCAATATATAACCGAATTGAATTATATCACATATTGTAAAACCAAGCCCAGGAGCAATTCAAACCCTGCTCTTGCCAATAAAATACTACAGTTATTGAATGAACCATTATTTTGTATTTACCTTCGGTAATCTGATGTGCTCCATCTTTCACTTACAAATCAGCATTTAACAGCAACTTCCGGTAGCAGCTGTAAGCATCATACTAAAAAAGATTTTTTGGTATATTGTCTCACAACATTTTGAGCGAATTAGACAGATTAGACCAAATAAATATTGTCGAAGGGAATGTGATGTGATCATAGTCTACCCAGTCAATAGGGTGAATCACCGTTAGCTCTGTGGAAACACCGCGCGGTCCTAAAGCCGACCCTGTATGCTACATGAATACAACTAAACACTACAAAGGTGAAATTCAGATCATGTGAAGTGCAACAAGAAAACACCACGGTGGGTATCCATCCATCCATCCATCCATCCATCCATCCATCCAT
>JAFFST010047982.1:162101-176817 GCA_022414735.1 Noturus placidus | reverse complement strand
TTTTTTTTTTTTTTAAAGTGAGAATTTAAAAACAAAAACAAAGCAAACGCCATCCTGGTCTTGCCAACCCTTTATTTTATTGCATGTTGTGGCCTGACCTATACCGGGTCGTAACAATGTGCATGGGGTCCTGTAACACACTGGCATTCCATCCAGTATGTATTCCTGCCTTGCATCCTGTGTTACTGGTATAGGATCCATCTTGACCCTGACTAGGATAAAGATGAATGAACAGTTAAAATAATCCAAAGCAAGGGTTTGGGTTGGGAACTATACTCACCTACCTCTTAATTATGAACATCATGAAAATATGTGGTAGGATTCAGATCTGGTAACGGTGGAGTCACCAGACTGAAGTACACCAAATTCCTTGTCAAGTGAATGGACCCAGTTTGAGACAACTTGTGTTTTCTGACATGGTGCAATACCAGGCTGGAAATTGCCATTATAAGCTCAATTGTGGACATACAAGAATAACATATGCTCAGACAGGCTGTGGCATTCAGACAATGCTCGAATTGGTATTAAGAGCATTAAGCAAAAATTCCCCACATCATTAAATCACCACTACCAGCCTGAACTGTTTTCACACTTCAGGTTGGGTCTATGGATTAATACTTTTGATACCAAATTCTGACCCTACCATCTGAATGTCACAGCAGAAATCAAGATTAATAATTGTTCTAATCAAACGCCCAGTTTTGGTGAGACTGTGCCTACTGTGCCCTCACATTCCTGCTCTTAGCTGATAGGAGTACAATCTGATGTGGTTTTCTGCTGTTGTAGCTCGTCCACCTTAAGGTTCAATTTGTTGTACATTCTGATATGCTTTACTGCAGGCCATACTTGTAAAGAGTGGTCATTTGAGTCACTGTAGATGTCCTGTCCTCTCAAATGTCTGATCTCAAATGTCTCAAATGTCTGACCTCTCACCTTACAGGATTGTTATTATTATTATTATTATTATTATTATTATTATTATTATTATTATTATTATTATTATTATTATTATTGTGCACCATTAGATGTCAATTTTACAGTATATGGCTGAGCGAGCTATCAACTGGCTTATTGGATAATTGCATGATAAAAATGTAGTTGCAGCACTGTAGGAACTAGGTAAATACTTTCAACTTAAATGTCATTATTTTCAATATGATGTTTACTGTTTTCTGCGATCTCTTTAGAACACACTATAGGCAACATTTGGAAATTTTATATAAATTGTTCTCAGAACAGCCAGAAAATTCTCAACAAAAGTTCTACGTGAACCAAAATTTCATAGAAACTGAAAAACTGTAACCTAAAATTATTAACTTGATACATATGTTGATACAGATTTAGTGAGTTGGCAAACATATTATGTTAGTTATAGTTTTTCGTGAAAACCAGTTGCATGCACATGATGATTAAAAGTAGCCTGTTAGATAAATGCAATTAGTTTACAGATAGATGTCAATTATAGGCAGGTTACAGCCTATTTTTATTGCCAACATTTATTGCTTAATTATTTTAAAGATTATAGATGTAAACATTCTCTATACTGCAGCTGTTATAGCTCATATAGCAAGCCCATCTTTTTGCACCATCTTTAGTCTTGTCACTAATAATTGACCAGGACATTTCCTGGTGATGGTACAGTTAAGTGGTTTAAAGCATCCCATCAACAAACAGTAATAGAAGCCTTGTGCTGCGAGTCAATTTGTTGGAGCAAAGGACCAATGTGCTTGGTGGCTTTAGCTTGATCATTACACTGGCAGTTGGGTTAATGAATTGACCAACACTTGTCAGATAGAGCAGTACAAAATACAATGCCCATTTTACTGTGCTCTACATCTAAAGGCTCAGAGATACTGTATACACAGCTGCTTTTGTAGTTAGGCCTCTCTAGTATAGTGGATAAAATGTAATGCGCAGTATATCTAGGAATGATTTGAACCAACATCAGGGTTACCACAAATCCTGATAATTGGTCATGAGTGTCTTAATGCATTAACACTTAAACTTTGGAACACACTGTATTATGCCCTTTGGGTCTGCTCATCTCCATCCATCTATGCATCCATCTTCTACAACTTACTCCTTTTCAGGGTCACAGGGAACCTAGAGCCTATCCCAGGAAGCATCGGGCACAAGGCGGGGTACACCCTGGACAGGGTGCCAGTCCATCGCAGGGCATAATCACATACACATTCACACACCCATCCATACACTACGGACACTTTGGACATGCCAATCAGCCTACTATGCACCTATCTGGACTGGGGGAGGAAACCGGAGTACCCGGAGGAAACCCCCACAGCACGGGGAGAACATGCAAACTCCACACTCACAGCCCCGGTGGGACTCTGCTCATCTCATCCTGTCTTTTTAAAAGTAGAGTTTTAATGACTATGCTCTGTTAGTCTTTTGTTGTCAATATTATTAAATTCACTGAGCTATTATTAGGGGCCAAGCACCGAAGGTGCATAGGCTCGTCGTCGTCGACCTTCTTCTTCTTCTTCTTCTTCTTCTTCTTCTCTTCTTTTTTTTCTTATTTTAGCTAGGGTGTCCATGATAGCCCATAAAACCGTCTGACCAAATTTGGGCTAAGTGCTGCCAATGCTCTAGTGCCACCACTGGGTCAAATTGTGGTCTAATTCGGAAGTACATTTATGGTAATAACTTTTGAACTTTGTGTTTAAAATTGAAAAGTCAAGCATCGACCTTGGTTAAAATGAGTTCAACACACCCTATAAAGCCAGTTTCTGCCTATTAGATTCTTGAATTTTGTTAAAAACTGTCTTGTTTCCACTACTCATACAAATATTGTAGGACGCAAATAAAGGGCGGTTTTGGCTCAGTTGGTAGAGCGGGTTGTCCACTAATCGTAGGGTTGGTGATTCGATTCCCGGTCCGGATGACTCCACATGCCGAAGTGTCCTTGGGCACTGAACCCTAAGTTGCTCCCGATGGCAAGTTAGCGCCTTGCATGGCAGCTCTGCTACCATTGGTGTGTGTGTGTGAGAATGGGTGAATGAGACACAGTGTAAAGCGCTTTGGATAATAGCGCTATATAAGTGCGCCATTAAAAAAAAATATTGTCCAATCATCACCTTATAATAATAGTAAGGTAATATAGAGTAATCCTTACATCAGGTATCAAAATAATTTGCAATACTCAAAATGGTTTGCCTGTAATTTGCAAGCAAATCTGATGGAAAAGGTGCCAAACAGGTTCTGAGACTTTATCTCAGAAACAACGTTGCACACTGACACAAACATTGGTAGGAATCTTCAGGACCATGCCCTAACGATATGCAACAAATTATGTACTAGTGCTATTTATTGGTCAAAAGTTACAATAAAATGCCAAAAATGCTTACATCTAAGTGCTATTTTTGTTACTCCTTCTCCAAATTGTGTCCAATCTTCACCAAATTTGGCTCACATCAAAAACAATCAGGTCAGAGCAGTAGTAATCACAACCACAGGTCAAAGTAGCAACAGACAACATCAGAGGTCACAGCAGTAGTGGCAGCTGCAGCAGTAATACTAGACCTTTCCTCCTACAGTCAGGGAATTTCACCACTGTCCATGGTCAAAACATACACATCATGAATGAAACTACAAATCATTCTTGACTCACCTTTCCTAAGCTTATGGCTCTGCTTTTCTGTGATAGTTTAGGCAACAACTGTAGTATGTGTTTGAATGTGTGGCTCACTGAGTTTGGGTGTTTGGCCCCCATAAATGATGCTTGCAGATTTTTATTATTATTATTATTATTATTATTATTATTATTATTATTATTATTATGGGGAGGGGATTTTTAAATATCATTGTTTTGTTACTGCTAGATTCCAAATCAATTATTCAACTACAAAAGGATGCCTGTAAAAATGGCCACTCTTGATTATCACCTAGATTGATCTTCTTTTAACTGATTTATAAGCTTTGGCCAAATCCTTTAAATGAATACATTTAGTCTGCATCATGCCACTCTGTCTCCCAGGGTAGCATGTGTATGAATGCATCTGTGGCTCCAACTCAGCCATCTATTAGAGGTGGCATTTGCTTTCACTGTGGCATTTCGGCCACATAATGAACTTAGAGTGATGGAGAATTGGGAGTGTAAGACATTGCAGACATCAGAGTCTAATTGAAAGTAGTGTAACCAGGCTGCAATAGGATTTAGAGAAATATTTGATGTTGGACAGAAACCATTTATCAAAATAATATATAATTTTTTTTTGTTATTTTTTTAATGTATAGTTTGATGATTATGTTCTGTTAGTGTAATGTTGTTTTCTGTCTGTCGATCTAAAGCTTTATGCTTCCTCCGTAAAGCAAACTTGAGTTTGTGAAAAGGGCTATTTATATATTCTTCTTCTTCTTCTTCTTCTTCTTATTATTATTATGAACAACCATTATAGAAACATGACCATTAAATAAATTCATATGTGTGAGTAACATTTAGGGTTCTTGTTAGGGGTCTTATTCTTGTTTTCTGCTCTTGGAGTTTTCTTTATGAGATTTGTAGTGTGTTTTGGATTTAACATTTGACTTTAGCATAAATGTATTGGCCTTTTTTGTGCTCACGGGCTTGAAGAAGTACTTTTCCATATACCATTTACCTTTGATCACTCCTCCGTACACCCCGTCCAATGAACGGCCATGCTATTAGCAACCTGTCCCCACTGCGTTGGGCAAATAGATGTGTCTGTTTCAGTGTTTGTCAATGTCAGTTGCTTAACCATTTATCAGTGGTCAGTAAGTGCTCTGGCAGCTGGATATGTTTGGCCTGTGTGCATTAGAAAATAACTTCTTTAAAAAAAAAAAGGAAATAAGGCATGGATGATTATTTCTGCTTCCCTCCACACATTTGTTCAGGCATTGCGCCTGCACCCCTAACACACACACACACACACACACACACACACACACACACACACACACACACACACACACACCATTGAGTGTGTGCCTCTCACACTAGCCCACCCTCTACATGTTTTACACACTTAAACACTAAGCCTGCCCTCTTACTCTCCCCTCCTCCTCTAGGGGTGGTATAACTGTCAGATCAATCCCCCAGAGTCCAGGCACCAGGGCAGAACAAGTTAAGGCACACCAGAATGAAGGCAGGAATAAAAATAGAAGAGTTAGGGGTTCCCATGTCAGTAGCAAGGGATTGAGCTTTAGAGAAAGAGAAACTTTAAGTCAAACTTCAACACAGGCCTTTATACAGTAGATTCGCTGACACACAACACTTACATTTTTTAAGTAGTCAGTGGCACAAAATTCCGAGAAGTTGCACGGGTGCTGTAAAACATCCCTCAGAGCAATTACAACTGCTTGCACGAATAGTGGCTTTTACAGGTAAGTATGAAACTATTCCTATTGAAACTACTTTTTAATATTTACAGAAATGTAAAAGCATTAATGGTAAGCTTAACATAGTTCAAAATTCATAGGCAATATATATTTTTTTAATATTTCTATTTCTATATATTTTGGGTATGAATTTTGGTGAAATGGGTATCATGTAGCGCAGACTCATGTTCCACCGTAGGACTCTGTTTCTTAGACTATATGTCCTTTTCACAGTCTGTACAGAACATTTCATAATTATGTTAATGTTCCTACATATGCAGCAGCAAGCTCCTAATCCACTGACAAAGACCGTGTTTATTTAACACTATTTATTTAACAGAGCACAGTTCTGAGGTTTAGGAACTGGTTCTGCAACTTGTTAATCTGCATAAAAAAAAGCTTTATATCAACTTTTGGTGCAGAAGGTTCAGTAGATCTGTAGTCAAGGAAACATTAAAATACCTGCATGTACTGTATGTAAACATTGTAAATAATCAGTAAGATACCATCAGATAAGTTCATTTATCAATGAGATACTAATGAGATAGTGTAATGTCAGAGATTAGTGAAAAACGTCATCACAGTTAAGAAATATCCTACCTCTATTACAGCGCTTAAAATATTTGACTTGTTATGTAATACTTGTTTTTTTCTGTTCATGAAGCAACACTTTAAACTCTAAACATCTGCAAAGGCAGTGACTGAAAATGTCCAATTGCTGCCCTGTGTATAGGGAAACAAGTAGGGTGTTGTAACAGTACAACCTAAACTGAAGAGTACTGTAGCTCTTCAGGATTCATTAAAGGATTCTGGAATAAAATAAAATAAAAACACTTTTCAGACAAAAAATAAAAATAAAACATAATGAAGGTTGTTTGGTTTTACCTGTAAAACCAGAAGCAAACGCGATTGTCAAAGTCTCCAAGAACTGTGGCAGATTCTCCAATATGCTTAGAAAAACTGCCCAATTTCCTTTTAAAACAAATTGAGGCTACTAATAATTTCATTATTATTGAAGGCACCTTGGCTTTACAGCATTTCCCTACATGTGCCCCCAAAGACTTTTGCATATTACCATATTTTGCATGATGTATTATAGTTGTTAGTAGATTATAGTAGATGTATTATAGTAGTTACTGAGAGTTTGTTTGCTTACTACTTTATAATATTCATGTAATGAAATCACTTTCCTGGTTTCTGGAATTAAGTGAAAGAATGCTGGCACACCTGCTGTCGTTCGGCCGCTCGCTGGTGAGAAGGAAAAATGTGGACTGTCTCGAAGATTCCAAGCTGTGTCGTTGCCTCTCCACAGTGGACCTCATTGCTCTGGGTGTGGGAAGCACACTAGGCGCCGGGGTGTATGTCCTTGCTGGAGAAGTCGCCAAAAGCAACTCTGGCCCTAGCATTGTCGTTTCTTTCCTCATAGCCGCTCTGGCCTCTGTTATGGCAGGCTTGTGCTATGCTGAGTTTGGAGCTCGGGTGCCCAAAACAGGCTCTGCATATCTGTATAGCTATGTGACAGTAGGGGAACTCTTGGCTTTCATCACGGGATGGAACCTGATTCTCTCATATGTCATTGGTGAGTGTAAAGAATTGCTCTATTGAATGTCATCTAATTTTCATCCTTATAACAGTATGCTGGAAGATGCAATTGAATAAATAATAATAATAATTAAAAAAAATTATGTATTTTCTGCACATTGTAACATTATATAAGTGTTTTAAATTTGTCCAGTAATCACTTTATTCTGGTCAGGGTTGTAGTGGGTCCAGGGGCTACAAAGTTGACTAGAATAAAGTGATTACTGAAGAATCAATGAATGATGAATGCGGTTAATGGATCAATGTTTATTCTTTTATCTATCTATCTAACTATCTATCTATATATATATATATATATATATATATAGATAGATAGATAGATAGATAGATAGATAGATAGATAGATAGATAGATAGATATAGATATAGCCTCCAGCATACAATGAGTTCAGTGACATTATACTCAGGTGATTCTGTGAGTTAACGAGTGCTTGAGGCTTTTTACCAATCCCCCCCCCCCCATTTTTGGATACTATAACATCTTAATATGCTGGCTAAACAACTCCAGATTAATTATAATATTAACTCTTCAAGAATTGTTCTTCAAGAATAGTTCTTCAAGAATTGTTCCACTGTAGGTATTTTTCATCATTTACCTAACATTTGAATGATGTATTTTACAGAAAATGTGCAGAATGTATTTATAATATTCTATGAAAATAAATGCTGGACTTTTCTATTAACCTTCAAAAGTTTGTATTGACTCGTATGCATATAAAACACAAGATTATTCTCTATTGATGAAGGGACCTCAAGTGTTGCCAGAGCTTGGAGTGGAACATTTGATGAACTAATAGGGGGCCATATTGAGCAGTTTTGCAAATTACACTTCAGAATGAGCCTGCCTGGCCTGGCAGAATATCCCGACTTCTTTGCAGCTTGCCTTATATTACTACTCGCAGGTATTTCTTATTTTTTAAATGTCATTTTGTTCATGTACTGATTCAACACCAATCAGTTTTACTGTCAACATTTACAGACTTTCAGCTGTTTGCAATGAATAGATCAAACAAAAGCAACTGAAATAGTTCAACACAGTGAATGCTTCAAGTGGTTTCCCCAAATGCAAATGAAAACCCAACTTAGTAATGAAAATAATGATTTCTGCAGTCTCAAAATTATTCAACCCCCCTTAATATAATCCCTCACAACAGCACAAATATTCAAAACAGGTGTTGTCTCAAGCACACCTGATGCTATTAGTCAAGGGCTTCATAAGTTGCACCAGGTGTGCTTGTACCGGAACACATGAAATACCTGAACTGGCTAGGTGCAGGAAATGAATGACATACCTGGATGGGGCAGAAACAGGAAGCTATCAACGGCTGCAGCCAGATTTCTGAGAAGGCAGGTTATGAAAAACCCTCGAGTGACTACAAACAAAAAAAACCTGCAGCAAGACTTGATGGCAACAGGCACTGAGGTTTCAGTGAGCACGGTAAGATTTAATTAAGAAACAGCCCTAAGGTGGAACAGAGTCTGCAGTACAGAAGCAATGCATCTCATTTGCACTCGGTCATAACAGCAAAGGGGTGCTTTACTAAGTACCATGAAGGGGTAGAATAAATTAGAAACTGGAGACATCATTATAAGTTGCATTTTCAGTTGAATCTGGGGAAACTGCTTGAAGCATTCCTTGTGTTGTGTATTATTTCAATTGCTTTTGTTTGATTTGTTCATTGCAAACAGCTGAAAGTCTGTACATATTGACAATAAATCTGATTTGCAATGGGGGCTGAATCATTTTGATTGCAACTGTATAACGCTCTCTTAAATTTAAAATGATAACTGTCCACTATTTAAATGGACTGCTGCTTTTAGAAGATATTTTGGTATGTAGGGCATCACTTTTCATCATGTTATCATCTGCATAATGTAATATCATTTCATTTCAATTGCCAAGGGCTTCAGTAACAATGCTGCTTTATTTTCTTGTAGTTAAAATTGCATTTTAAATAAGAGATTATAAAGCGGTATATATGTAAGAGGGATCATGTGTGCCTGCTTATGGTGTTTTGTGTTCAAGTCCTAAGTCGATCTGGGCATTCGGGCTACGCTAAAATTCCAGATAGAATGAAGTTTGAACTGCTGGACTGAGCACACTATCACACTATTTCAAGAGGCCATTCTGTCAATGTTTATTTCATCACAGTAAAGCCAAGTTTTCCCAAGGCCAACATGCTGTTGTAATGGGGAACATGACAATTATATTGCATTAGAGAAGTTCAGGGTTCAGGAAAATGTGCCTTGTTGAATCCAGGAAACATTTATGACATTATGTTTACCTTACTACTATTGTGAAGACTTTCCATTGACATTATTATTAATGCAGCTAATAAATTAAGTTTACACCTAAATCTAAGACTAACATTAACATTAAAAACGAAAGTTTTTTTTTTTAAATACATTTTTTTAATGTATTTTAAAAAAGAAAAGAGACACATACACACAAGACTACAACTGCACACACAACAGCACTACTACATCTATGTCCCAGATCTATGTCCCACAATGTTCTTACTGAATGTTTTCTCATGATTTTATTTTCTCAGGTCTTCTCTCCTTTGGGGTTAAAGAGTCTGCATGGGTCAACAAAATCTTTACTGCCGTCAATGTGCTTGTGCTTATGTTCGTCATTGTCTCTGGTTTCGTCAAAGGAGATTCTTACAACTGGAAGATATCAGAAGAATCCCTTATAAATGTTACAATTGTGACAAGGTGAGAGATGTATATTCAGATTTGTAAGACTAAGGGTGAGTCATCCTAGTGCTTTATTGTACGTGCATTTCGAACAAAAAGTCGTAACTAACCTTCTTCTTGTAACTGATTACAGAAATCTGTCCTACATGGGAAATGTTACTAGCGATTATGGTGCTGGGGGATTTTTGCCTTATGGCTTCAGCGGAACCTTGGCTGGTGCAGCCACATGCTTCTATGCCTTTGTAGGATTTGATTGCATTGCCACAACAGGTATATATGCAGACATATGATAGTTAGACAGAATCAAGCCCTGCTTAATAACTGTGTGCTTTAATACTTTTTGAGACAGTGCTTTGATTGTAGAACTCTCTTGATCAGGTGAGGAGGTGAAGAACCCTCAGAGGGCTATTCCCATTGGTATAGTTGCTTCCCTGCTGATTTGCTTCTTGGCTTACTTTGGTGTGTCTGCTGCTCTTACTCTCATGATGCCGTACTATCTTCTGGATGAGAAGAGTCCTCTGCCTGTGGCCTTTGACTATGTTGGCTGGGGTCCTGCTAAATATGTGGTCGCAGTGGGATCCCTGTGTGCACTATCAACCAGGTAATTATCCTTTCAGATGGGTTTCAAATCTAATTGAAGATGACATAATTGGATTGTTGGTCAAAGACAGGCTGTGAGGCCTAATTAGTACATGTTGTTTAATGGGTCTGTTGTGGATTGATTCATATTCTGATTCAAAACTGTAGTGATTCTGTGGTGGTGGTTTGTTTGAAAGAGGAACAATCATCAATTGTTTTTGCAATTAAATTTAATTGATGCTTCATGATTGCACTCTTTCAGGACAAAAACCTAAGCATGCACAATGACTTTTGTTTTTTCCTGGCGAGCTCTCTAATCGCAGAACATTGTGTTGGAGTATGTACAGCTCCAGTTCCACACTGCAGTCTGTATATATGAATTGGTTTCTTCAAAAGCATTCTGATATCCAGTAATATGGCAACTTTGTCTTATACACTCACTGGCCACTTTAATAGGAACACTAATATTAGCTGTGTCCCCCTTTAACTCTCAGAACAGCATTTGCAAATGTTGCAAATCTCCCATTCAAGTACATCCCAAAGGTACTATATTGTATTCAGATCTGGTGACTGGGTGGACCATTAAAGTATGCTGAGTTAAGTGCAGTGTTCAGGAAATTAGTTTGAGATGATTTGTGCTTTGTGACATGCCATATTATCATGCTGGACGTAGCCATTATAATAAGGCTAAAATCTTCACCTGACCTATTTTAGTGAGCCTGTGTCCACTGTAGCCTCAGATTCCCGTTCATGGCTGACGGACGTGGAACCTGATGTGGTATTCTGCTATTGTAACTCATCTGCCTCAAGGTTTGTCATGTTCTGAGATGATTTTCTGCTCACCACAGTGGTACTGAGTGGTCATTTGAGCTTCTGTAGATTTCTTCTCAGCTTAAACCAGGTTTCCCATTCTCCTCTGACTTCTCACATAATCAAGGCATTTTGCCCAAAGGACTATTACTCACTGGATGTTTTTTGTTTTTCCTCACCATTCTGTGTAAACTCTAGAGAGTCTAGAGAGTTATGTGTAAAATAAAAAAAATCAATAAAAAAACATTAAGTAATCCAGGAGATCAGACATTTCTTAAATACTCAAAACAGCTTTTGGCATGTATCTGCATGATTTTGTGCCTTGTGCTTTTGCCATATGATTGGCTGATTGGATAATTGCATGAATGATCAGGGGTACAGGTGATCCTATTAAAGTGGCCGATGAGTGTATATCATCATACAGTAAATCAGGACAACTCCTATCATGTTATTACTTTCTAAAAATTTCTAATATATGATAAGATTTTATAACTACGAATCTATGGCAGTGCTTTCAGGGATAATCCAGGGAAAAATATGCTGATGACTGAATGGTCAAATCTGTTAATGCTGTAAAGTGTGCACTTTATAAAGTTAAACTCTATATAATGCATTGAGAATCTTTTGCGGAACTGGTATCCAGCTTGTACTTTTTCTGTTGTGTGGCAGTGGTGTAGTGCAGCCTGTGTATTGTATGTGTTGCCTGACTAATGTGTTCGTCCCGTGCATGTCTCTGCTCCATGTGCAGTCTGCTGGGCTCCATATTCCCAATGCCACGTGTAATCTATGCTATGGCAGAGGATGGGGTGCTTTTCAAAGTGTTAGCCCGAATCAATCCTAAAACGAAGACCCCGTTTATTGCCACAATGGCCTCCAGTGTAGTTGCAGGTGAGAGCTGGGGGTGTAATGTACTGTGTAAAACCTGCAACATGCTCCACCAGGCAAATGTGAATGTCCAACTTGAGGATATCATTGGTGAAGTTAAAGAATGAATAATCATAGAGAGAAAAAATCCAAGCAGAATCTTAGCACTGAAGAAAAAAAAAATAGCCTACACAATGCCAGAATTTGACAGTTATTTATACATTCACAATTGCCAGTGGATTGATATGCATTCTTAACTGTCAGAAATAACTTTGTCTTTGTACAATGACTCCTTTTTTGTTCCTAGCCTGTTAGGCGCCATGTTTCCTCTGCCACGCATTCTGTTTGCCATGGCGAGAGATGGCATACTTTTCAGATTTCTTTCCAAAGTGAGTAAGCGTCAATCACCAGTGGCTGCCACAATGGCAGCAGGCACCATAGCGGGTAAGATCCAAAGGAGAAAGCGACATGGACGGCTGTGTCTGTGTGTTAGCTTGGGTTCAGCTGCAATGTGTGCATGACGGGGCTTGCAGTGGTAGTGGTGGATGCATGCCCTTGCTCTTGTGGTGGTAGCAGTGATGTGAAAGTTACAGCACATTGATATCTTTTCCCGGATCTCCTGCTTTTGAATAATTGATTTAACCCATAAATTGCATTGTAATTAGCTAATGAATTGTATCAGGTGTATTTAGTACATTTTAAGATATACAATTAGGGAAAAAAGGATTACTCAGGAATTTTAGGAATGCTTAAGGGTTCTAACCTGCCTAAGAGGATCTACGCTGAATCTTTTCTGGAAGGGAAACTTTTCATTGTAGGGTTCTACATATTCCTTTAGTTTGCAGATTTAGCCTTTCTATGAGCATATGAACGATAGAAAGTAGTGTGTGTGTATGGGGGGGGGTTGATTTGCCTAGAATTTGGACACATTGATTTATAAGGGCTCTAAAGAGGAGGATATCCTGGAGTGAGTGAAAGAGAGCAATATTTGTTATGAATGCAGGCACTGAACAATGACAGGTGCAGATGCCTGTAAGATCAGCTGCAGAGGAATTTCTTTTGGGGAACAGTAGAGAATAAACAATATCATGCTAGCAGGAATGAGGGAGCGAGTTTAGCAAGTGTTTGAAGACTCTATGTACAGCTGCATAGAGGACAGTGTAGTGTAGTGTACAGAATAAACTACTGGGAAGATGGCTCCAGGAGGTCAGGCTTTGCTTTGTGAGGCCCCTGTGATTCAGTCCATTCTGAAGCAATCTGGGTTTGATGGTCTACATTGCTAGCCTGCTGAGTGTTTATAAGTCTGGACACCTGTATCAATGCTCTGGATCAGTGCTCGTGTCTCAAATTGTTCCCATACAGTACATCAGCAAAGAGTTTTCATTTTTTTAGGGAGCCCTTTGGTGTTACATAATTACATAGTTCTTCACAAATCTGCACATATTTTACTCATAATGTGTTCTTACAGAAAGGAAATGTGTCCGATTTTATTCATAAAGAGATGAAAAGTTGTGACTGCAGGTTTTTCATCCATCCAAACAGGAATTCCACCTTATTCCACTTGTTTAAATCAATAGATCTTGATTGATCAGTTGATCTCCAGTCGACTATCAGGTGTGGTTCCTGCTTGGTTGAAATGAAAACCTGCAATCATACGTATAGTCCCTTTACAAATAAGATTGGATACCCTGGCAGAAAGCATAGATAATAAAGTGATTATCGGTTATACTGTACAAGAAAAGTAGTGGTGATTTTTCAAACTGTAATTTTTTGTGAAGAATCAACAACAGGTGGGACACAATCATGAAGTGGAATGAAATTTATTGGATATTTCAAACTTTTTCAACAAATATTAAACTGAAAAATTGGGCGTGCAAAATTATTCAGCCCCTTTACCTTCAGTGCAGCAAACTCTTTCTGGAAGTTCAGTGATGATCTCTGAATGATCCAATCTTGACCTAAATGTCTAATGTTCATAAATAGAATCCACCTGTGTGGAATCAAGTCTCTGTATAAATGCACCTGCACTGTGATGGTCTCAGAGGTCCGTTTAAAACACAGAGAGCATCATGAAGAACATGGAACACACCAGGCAGGTCCGAGATACTGTTGTGGAGAAGTTTAAAGCCGGATTTGGATACAGAAAGATTTCCCAAGCTTTAAACATCCCAAGAAGCACTGTGCAAGCGATAATATTGAAATGAAAGGAGTATCAGACCACTGCAAATCTACCAAGACCCGGCCGTCCATCTAAACTTTCAGCTCATACAAGGAGAAGACTGATCAGAGATGCAGCCAAGAGGCCCATGATCACTCTGGATGACCTGCAGAGATCTACAGCTGAGGTGGGAGACTCTGTCCATAGGACAACAATCAGTCGTATACTGCACAAATCTGGCCTTTATGGAAGAGTGGCAAGAAGAAAGCCATTTCTCAAAGATATCCATAAAAAGTGTCGTTTAAAGTTTGCCACAGGCCACCTGGGAGACACACCAAACATGTGGAAGAAGGTGCTTGAACTTTTTGGCAACAATGCAAAATGTTATGTTTGGCGTAAAAGCAACACAGCTCATCACCCTGAACACACCATCCCCACTGTCAAACATGGTGGTGGCAGCATCATGGTTTGGGCCTGCTTTTCTTCAGCAGGGACAGGGAAGATCGTTAAAATTGATGGGAAGATGGATGGAGCCAAATACAGGACCATTCTGGAAGAAAACCTGATGGAGTCTGCAAAAGACCTGAGACTGGGACGGAGATTTGTCTTTCAACAAGACAATGATCCAAAACATAAAGCAAAATCTACA
>JAFFST010047982.1:138875-148881 GCA_022414735.1 Noturus placidus | reverse complement strand
TATTGTTTAAATTGGTTTGATGTTCCGAAACACTTAAGTGTGACAAACATGCAAAGGAACAGGAAATGAGGAAGGGGGCAAACACTTTTTCACACCACTGTATATCTTCAATATTTAGCAAAAGCAGTTTCAGCCAGCAGAGGGCACCAGAGGATGGGCATTGCAGAATTTTGGGGTCAGTAGGGGAGTTTAAAAGCGTTACCTTCTTTTTGTGGATGATCAATCCCACAGTGCAATAGAGACAGTCGATGTTTGTAGAGCATTAGATCTGCTCTCGGGCATTCCTGTGAACCTGAACAAGTCCCTGTATATCTGGAACTATTCATTATGAAGCTCTGGGTACTTCTCTTATTATCATTACTCCTCCTAGAGATCCAAATTGGTGAGTCTATATCACTATTTATTTATTGTGTACTGTTTTCCATGTCCCATTAAGGCACGTGTGAAAGAAATGGCAGATGTATGGCTTTTGTAGTTTGTCAGGAATTACTTTGGTTTGGTTGGGAATGATGGAGATTCCGGAGCTGAGACAGTGACAAAGGTTGGGGAAGGAAACAAGCTCTACAGGAATTGACAAAAATCCTCATTATTTTGAATGCAACTCCTTGGCTTATTCTTATTTTCATTAACATGGCTTCCCTTCACACTTAATATGTTGTGTCATGAGCGTTTCCTTCATTTGTCATTGTATTTTTGGTGTTTTAACTTTGACAACATTAAAGCTCAGCAGCAAACAGACAACAGTCAAAGCTAGTTAAACATCAAGTTCTGCTAGATCACTCCAAGTGGCACAGTGTAATGCAAAAACATATGCATGTTGTTTTGATTTCTACCTTAACTTGCAAGATTCGTGGCATCTGTGCAGTGCCATAACAAGAAAAAGCAAATTTCCTGCAATTCTATTTGTACAGCTGTGGAGTTGTAATGCAAAATGGAGTAGATTTCCAGATGCTGCGCCGTTCCACAAGATCTCTGGCTCTAACTGGACCATAGAAAAAAAATCAGATACACATTACTCAAAAAACCGCTAAGTTCTTCCTGTCTTTATAACGTTTCTCTCAAATTTGACAAAATTTCCATGTCTACATACTTGCCATGTTGTCTTCATTCCTTCTCATTTCCAAGCAACCATTCAGCATTTCTGATAATGGTTTGACATGGCACTTCATTCTCATGCTAACCCACCCAGGTGTGAGTCAACAGACCAAGGGTAAGAAAGATGCCAGTTTCAGACCAGGGCGAAAGCGGGTCAAGGGGCGCAACCCCAAAGTAAAAGACAAAGAGGTAGGTGGAAAATTTCAGTCCATTCTCACCCAGGTTCTGGACAAAGGCCGCTTCTTTCGTCTCGGTGACCATATAATCTTGAATCCTGGAAAAACATTGGAACTAAGGTGCAAAGGGACCAAGATCGGCTGGGCATACCCGTCTTACTTGGACACTTTTAATGATTCCCGTCTCAGGTACTTCAATTATTTTTCTTCAATCTCAACCCATTCTCAAGTTTTAGATTTTGGTCCATCTTAAGACCATATTGTTCTACATGTTATGAATATGAGCAGAACCTTAGTTTAGTGGAAGCCAATAAAGAAACACACCAAATATTTGTTAAATAACAGCTCTTAGAACTCTCGAAATTTCAGCCTAGAAAATGTCATTCAATTTAGAAGCACACAACAAGAAAGACTGCCACAAAGCAGCTTTACAGAAACCTGGATATACTGTAGATTTAGATAGCTAATAATAGTAGCAAGGAAATACTCCCTGACAAGACATGATTATGAAATCTTGAGATCACATTGGAAATTTAGATTCTCCAATAAAGTAACAGTTTAAGTATGCCACTTTTTTGTTTTTGATGCTGAGAGATTTTTTTGTTTTTTTGTTAGCATCTCTCAGAATGAGAAGTTTAGTCAGCTGACCCTGACATCACCCTCTGCTGCTGATACGGGAGAATACAGTTGCTGGGTGATACGCTGTGATGGTGATGAGTGTGAGAAGGACCCAGATCACACCTCCACCACCTACATCTACTTTACAGGTACCACATCTTACAGTACCAGGGGGGAAAAAAAGTAAATGATTCACAGTAATTTTTTTGTTAATGTGCCTCTAACAGTCAATGCTATTTCGAGGCCTAATGAGATCATTCAAATGTATTTTTCTCTCTGCTAAGACAAAGATGAGCTATTTATCCCATCGCCCATCCACTTTGAGATTGTGTTCCTGCGGCCTGATAAACCTGCAACAGTGCCCTGCCGAGTCACGACCCCTAAGACCACAGTGTCCCTACACAGGGAAATGCCTCCAGAGGAGATACAGGCTGATGGGAATCTTATCTCTTATAACCCCACCAAAGGCTTTATCCTGCAGAACCCCAGCCACGAGCACATGGGGGCCTTTTACTGCAAGGCTACGAGCCCTACCAAAAACACCCCACAGGTCTCCACTAAGTACCAGCTGCTTTATGTTGAAGGTCAGAAATGTTTATTGATACTAATAAACATGAAATGTGCAATTCAGTGAATATAGTTTAAAATAAAGAGATGAGGTTGTTGTGCAAGTTCTTTTCTCTGTTTCATTGTAGTACCTAGTGGTCCTCCATATGCAACTATTCTGGCCTCTTCAAATGAAGTGAGTGGAGGGGACATCTTTAACATCACCTGCACTGTTCTGGGTGAACCTGAGATGGATGTTAAATTCAAATGGACCTATCCAGGACAGGTAAATAACACCGTACTTTCTGTCAAAAAGAGACCACACAAAAGGCTTATTGAAATATGTGCTCACATCACTCGTATTTTCTTCATAAACTCCTGTTTATGTCATATAAAAAGCTCCTGCATACCTTTTATAGCTAGCATGTAGATGTACAGTCAGGTCCATAAATATTTGGACAGCAACAGTGTCATTATGCCTCTGTACACCACCACAATGGATTTATCATGACGCAATCAAGATGTGACTGAAGTGTAGATCATTAAGTCAAGGGGTTTAACAAAAATATTGCATTAACCATTGAGAAATTACAGTCCCTCCATTTTCACAGGCTCAAACATAATTGAACAGTTGAGTTTATAGGCAGTTTCATGGCCAGGTGTGGCCTGTTTCTGCAGTATTTCATGACAAATTAAGGAGATAAAAGGTCTGGAGTTGATTCCAAGTGCTGAATTTGCATTTGGTAGCTGTTCATGGGAAACTCTCAATTTACAATCCAAAGAGGAGTTGATGAAAGTGAAGGAGGCCATCAGTAGGATGACCTATCAGAGAGATGGCAGAAATTGTAGGTGTGGCCAAATCAATAATAATGATTGCTATTATTATAGAATATTATTATATTATTAAAAAAAAAGAATGCACTGGCGAGCTCAGCAACACCGAAAGGCTTGGAAGCTCATAGAAGACAATTAAAGAATTTTTTGGAAAAATCCCTTCACAACATCTTGCCAAGTCAAGAACACTTTCAAGGAGGTAGGCATATCATTGTAAAAGTCTACAATCAAGAGACGCCTTCATGAATGTAAATACTAATGGTTTACCTCAAGAGTCAAAGCACTGGTAAGACTCAAGAACAGAAAGGCCAGGAAAAAAACTGGGAAGAGAAGAGTATGGAGAAGGAAAGGAATGGCTCATGAACCAAAGCGTACCACATCATCTGTCAAACATGGTGGAGGAGGTGTTATGGCATGGGCGTGTATGGCTGCCAGTGGAACTTGATCACTTGTATTGATGTGATTGCAGATAGAAATAGCAGGGTGAATGCTGAAGTGTATAGAGCTGTACTTTCTGCTCAGATTCAGAATGCTGCAAAACTCACAGGCCAGCACATCACAGTACAGATGGATTAAAAAAAACACTAGGTTTGGAAAAGTCATTTTTCATTAGCTGTAATATTGTCATTATACATTTGATGTAACACAAAAAAGACAATGTTAAGGAGTTGGTTTAGAGGCCAAATGTGCATGAAGGATGCTTAAGGAATGAATCCAGTTCATTTGCTCAAACTCATGCAAATTTCATAAATTTGGGGTATTGCAGAAAATATTTGTTAAAATATGAAGAACCCATACTCTAACAACATGAAGAAGGATTATGAAAGTGTCATGAGAGTTTTTCATATTTTTTTCTCATCATAGCTTATGTTGAAAAACTGAGTTCATGAATGACTCAAATACTACTACTACTACTACTACTACTACTAATAATAATAATAGAAAATATGTGGATGTATAACATGGTAATGCTGTCTTAGTTGAGGAGTGCAAAGATATAGTCTGTCAGTGGGATAGGGTCAAGGCTGCATTGAGATTGGGCCAATACCATAATATATACACATGTCGAATCCACAAAAAAAAAAAAAAAAACAGACCAATTGAAAATGTATAGGGATTAGCCAAGTGGCTGTGCAAAGCACAAACTAAAAAAGATAAACTATCACAGCAGATAGCCACCATTCACAATGTACTCGCAATCGAGTTTTTCTTCGGCTTTAGAAAAAACTTTGAGGATTTAATTAACGACTTTGCATGAACAGAGTCAAGCAATATGCTAGAGCTAAGGGTTTTTAAGCATTTTTTTATGGGCAAATATGTGATGTAGCTGAACCGATATTTGTGGGATGGTTTTTGTCTTTAAACTGGTTGCTCAGTTAGTGATAATTGTGAATCAGTTTAAATTTCCCTTTTTGGGTTTCTTTTGTAGGCCCACGACTATCTATGGTGTCGGTGTTATTGGTTGGGTCTTCCATTTTTCTATAGTATGTGTGGTGAGTCTGTAGCTATTTATTGCCGTAGTGAATTTCACTATTTACGTGTAAAGTAGGAGGACGGAGGGCACTTCAAAAGTGGTTACCCTAGGGCACCACACTGTGTTAATCCACCCCTGGATGGGGTTGAGATTTCTGTGGCCCTTTTATTATAGTATGAGATGTACAGGGACGGAACAACTGCAGAATAAATTTGTAATAACAACAATCTCATACTTCTTTTTCAGAGAAAATACAGTTTTTCATGATGCTACTCTTATTTAAATGTTATTCAAGCAAGCTACTGATGTTTTTCTTAAGATTTTATTGCCTGAAATGACTTTTGGTTGGTTGCTGACTTTAATGAGGTCTTAATGAAGTTATTGTTCTCGACCATACAGCAGTAGCCAGTTCTGGATTATTTACCAATTCAAAGTTTTCTGAAATCAGTCCAACAGTGTCATCAGTATATTCACTGTGTAATGAGGGGGAAGAAGAAGGAAAAAAAAAAACCTCAACGAGTTGTCCTAACTGGTTAGCAACTGAATGCAGAAAAAAGTAGAGGAGAGACAGCACAACCCTGTGAGTAGTAATACAATGCAAGTAGTATTCAACTTGACACCCTGGAGACATCACGGAGCTGGTGGATGTTAGAGACCTTGTGCTCCTCCACCTTCCATTTGAGGATGCCCCCAGATTAATAGGGTTTAGGTCTGGAGACATGCTTGGCCAGTCCATCACCGTTACCCTTCCTGATGTTATGCTGAAACCATGAATTCCAACATGTACTATGACATACTGCAGCAGAGCATGATCAGTATGCAGTATTCCAGCATGATAACGACCCCAAACACACATCCAAGGTGACCACTGCCTTGCTAAAGAAGCTGAGGGTGAAAGTGATTGACTGCCCAAGCATGTCTCCAAACCTAAACACTATTGAGCATCTGTGGGGCATCTTCAAATGGAAGGTGGAGGAGCACAAGGTCTCTAACATCAACCAGCTCCGTGATGTCGTCATGGAGGAGTGGAAGAGGACTCCAGTGGCAACCTGTGAAGCTTTGGTGACCTCTATGCCCAAGAGGGTTAAGACAGTGCTGGAAAATAATGGTGGCCACACAAAATGGACACTTTGGGCCCCAATTAGGACATTTTCACTTAGGGGTGTACTCACTTTTGTTGCCAGTGGTTTAGACATTAATGGCTGTGTGTTGAGTTATTTTGAGGTGACAGCAAATTTACACTGTTACACAAGCTGTACACTCACTACTTTACATTGTAGCAAAGTGTCATTTCTTCAGTGTTGTCACATGAAAAAGATAATCAAATATTTACAAAAATGTGAGGGGTGTACTCACTTTTGAGAGATTCTGCAAGTCCAACATCCAGTAGCACAGTACCATGTTCGCCTTGTCTTGGAGATTGAACAGAGCTTGTAATTTGGTCACTAGGTTCACAATGAATAACACCAATAAAAAAAAAAAAAAAAAAAACAACTCAATGTGACTATTCATAGATACTGAGAGTCTGGTCTAAATGAGTAATACATTTACGTGATGTTCTATAGATCAGTGTTCTGCGTTTGCAGTTGAGTGAAGGTGTTTCAAAATGACTGAAGTTTTGGAGAAACACAACACATCAACTTCCTCTTTAACAACAAATACATTTTCTCCCATTTCTACTTGTGATGCACTTTCTGCACCCACCAGTGTCCTCCCTGCTCCTACCAAACACTCTACAGTGGTTGGCCTGGCTGTTTATATCAAAGCAAACGCCACTCAGAACTCCGGCACAAGCTCAGAGTTCTCATAACAATTCCACAATCACTCTCCCTTTAGATTCTATGCTATTTAACTAATGGCGTGTATTCACAAATGAATCATTTAACGAATGCAGTTAATGTAAGCAAACTCATCCTGAGCTCCTTTCTTGTTTTTCCATGAAGGACCAGAGGCCTGTGAGTATTCAGGATTCACGGAGGCTGATAAACAGAGGTGTGGGCCAAATCACACGCATTTCCGAGAGCGTCATGATCGTGGATGATGTGGAGACTATTGATTTTGGGAACTACATATGCACAGCAAAAAATGACCATGGAGAGACATCTGTGGCCACAAAAGTGAACTCGTATCATTAGTCCATTAGATGGCACTCAAACTGGACTCCCTTTACACCTCTGGCATCTTGCTGCTTGTTTGTATTGATGCCTCTGTGTGTGTGTGTGTGTGTGTGTGTGTGTGTGTGTGTGTTGGGGGGGGTCATGGCAATAGGGGATAAAATGAAAGAATGTATAAAGCACAAATACTGTTTACTGGTTTCATGCTATTTTCATATTATTTGCAAATGCTTCATATAGTGAAAATAGCTCCAGTGAAGGGTTGTCAGTGTTTACTCAAATCTACGCTTTTTTAATTTTTTTTTTTTTATAAATGCTACAATTATTATCTGTACTTCAATATTAACCTGGTCTTGCATTGCTGGAAGTGAAAATAAAATAAGCTGATGGTGGATCTTGTGGTGGAAAGTGTGCAAAGCCTCTAATGGACTCCGTATGTGGAATGTGGAGTGTAGAGCGGAGCCTGTGCTTATTTTTGGTTCACACACTCTTCACTTTCCACTTTTTCTTAGACCAGTCTTACCCAAGCTTTCTGTAACTTTGCGTTTGTTCTAATATCATCATTACAGATAAGTTTTACTCATTTCCATACAAAAGGTTCCCTACTAATTAAAATACTTCATTAAAATGATCAAGTGATTTTAATATGACTTTATTAATTGCATATTTCTTTAAAAAAAAAAAAAAAAAAAAAAAAAAAAAAAAATCAGCTTCACACCAATAAACTGTATATCCACACAAATATCTTAGCGACACAAAACCAAGTTCCACGTTAGCTCTCAATTTCTTTCACTCTCACAACCGAACCATACTCTCACATGAAACAAACAGTCAATCCTTAAAGCTACAAGGAGAGTTTCAACACTGGGGGCTGCTCTTGAGGCCAGTTGAACACGCACAAACAGTCATGTACGTTGGTCCCATGCTCATAAAGAATAGTTAAGGACAAGAGAATGAACAAAAAGTACAACAGTATCTTATCAGGGGTCTACAGTAGTGAACAATTAAAAATATGTATACATATTTTTAACACACACACACACACACACACACTTCATTCCAAGAAGTAGTAGGTAAATGGACTGGTTCATTCTCTGAAATATCAAATACACAGTTCATCTGTCTTCGGGACTCTTTTGTCTTTAAAACACAACTGCAGGATTTTGCGGAGTTGCAGCCAAAAATGGTAGATTTTGCATAAACACACACACAAACAACTGTAATATATAAGGTTCAAATATTGATTCAAAATGCAGAGAACACATCTGCATCCCTTAACCATTTCAAAAGGGTCCCCTCCAAGGAATACTACATAGAAATAACTGTCCAAGCATTTGGTTTCATTCACTCATGTATGAAAATGACTTGTGTAAAAACGGCATGAGTCTACATTTAAATACGTGTTTTTCCACAATATTTGATACTTTGCTATTCAAATATAGGTGGGGGAAAAGAGAACAATCTAATGGGAAAATTAATTACCCATCTTTAAACTGTCGAGTAGCATGTGGAACGATTTTAATGAGTGTAATCCTAGGAATTTGTTTTTAGAGTGATGGAATACATGTCCTCGTAAAAGGCTGCTAGTGGCAAAGCTTTTTTTTTGAAAAAAAAAAAAAAAACATGTCAAATGCCATCATAATGTTATTTTGACTCGTGCATAGAAAAGACATAAAAAATAAAGCTTTTTACCACCCCAGTCAAACACAGCCAGTAATGTGCCTTTGCAGATGAAGCAGGAAGGCGCTCAAAAAAAAAAGAAAGAAGAGAAATTAGATACAAGCCCTGAGATATTGTTTTTTTCCTTCAAAATCAGATGTGAAAGGCAAAGTACAAAACGGTGGCCTTATTGATTAAGTGCTTATGTGCAATCCTTTAATCAGTCTTAATAGTTTTTCAACTGTACAAAGTTCACCTGAGAGTAGATCCATTTTGGATTAATGTCCTTCAGGTGACAGGACCCACACAGCTAATCTAGCCTTCAGTGTAGACAAGAACTCTGTCCCGGGCAAAGTGTTTGAGAAGCTGCTTCCTGGAAGCTGATGACCAGTGTTATCTGGGGGAAACCGGGGGACTGGAGAAAACGCCTGAGTGGTGAGGGGACTGAAGAGTCATGGAGGGGGAAGAGGGAGAGATCTTGCGTGGACTGCTCAGGTCTCCATTCTGTAGCTTCCACAGCAGCTCCTCATTTTCCATTGACAGACGCTTGTTCACTTTTGTCTCCTTTTGAAGGGATTCCTGCAGGACTGCCTGCTCTGTGGACAGTTGCCTACGGGAAGGGAAAAGGGCACATGCATATAATTCAAGTTACAAAGTAAGAGCTGCACATGTAGTGTTAGTATAAATATGACATTGAAAAACAAAATAAATAATAATAATAAAAAAAGAAAAATCAAACCACAAGGTCATGAAAACCAAACCAACAAGTAAAAGATGAGCCAAACCTTGATAATGCAGCATGTCTGTCCATCCTGGCTTTTAAATCTTCATTTTCTTGCTGGACTTTCTTAAGACATTCGTCAAGCTTCACATTTTTCTCCACCTAGAATAATGCCATTAAAACGCCCACATTGTGTGTAAACTAAAATACCAGTTTTCAATTTCTTACTTTCTTCAGTATACTATATCCTTAAAAGTGGAAAAAATAAAAGAAAAGAGACGTCTGAAAGAACCAATGGTCAAAATGAGAGTTCAACTCACCAGTTTGTCCATTTGCAGAAGTTTCTTGTCTTGTTGGTGGATCTGCTTGTTCTTAATGTCCAGCACCACTTTCAGACTTTCTAGCTCTTGCTCCAGATAGAGGGTGTGAGAGTCCTTCTGGAAACATAAAATGTTAGAGAGCAAGAGCTTTTGGGACCAAGTAAGTGTCGTTTTAAAATTTTAACTTGCATGTATGTACTGCTCTGATCTTGTGGCTTGAAGTCCCATTGACGTTATGAACCAAGTCATTATTTAGTGACAGAAAGGCAATGGAGACTGGGTTGTTGATATGATACATCTCTGTATAGAAGGTTTGGCAAAGCATTGGAGGGTTCTTATCTACAGTGCCTTGCGAAAGTATTCGGCCCCTTTGAACTGTTCGACCTTTTGCCACATTTCAGGCCTCAAACAAAGATATAAAACTGTAATTTTTTGTGAAGAAGCAACAA
>JAFFST010047982.1:95952-138122 GCA_022414735.1 Noturus placidus | reverse complement strand
TGTCAAACATGGTGGTGGCAGGATCATGGTTTGGGCCTGCTTTTCTTCAGCAGGGACAGGGAAGATGGTTAAAATTGATGGGAAGATTGATGGAGCCAAATACAGGACAATTCTGGAAGAAAACCTGATGGAGTCTGCAAAAGACCTGAGACTGGGACGGAGATTTGTCTTCCAACAAGACAATAATCCAAAACAAAGCAAAATCTACAATGGAATGGTTCACAAATAAACATATCCAGGTGTTAGAATGGCCAAGTCAAAGTCCAGACCTGAATCCAATCGAGAATCTGTGGAAAGAACTGAAAACTGCTGTTCACAAACGCTCTCCATCCAACCTTACTGAGCTCGAGCTGTTTTGCAAGGAGGAATGGGCAAAAATTTCAGTCTCTCGATGTGAAAATCTGATAGAGACATACCCCAAGCGACTTACAGCTGTAATCACAGCAAAAGGTGGCGCTACAAAGTATTAACTTAAGGGGGCTGAATAATTTTGCTCGCCCAATTTTTCAGTTTTTTATTTGTTGAAAAAGTTTGAATTATCCAATAAATTCCGTTCCACTTCATGATTGTGTCCCACCTGTTGTTGATTCTTCACAAAAAATTACAGTTTTATCTCTTTATGTTTGAGGCCTGAAATGTGGCAAAAGTTCGAACAGTTCAAGGGGGCCGAATACTTTCGCAAGGCACTGTAAATCCCCTTACAAAATGCCAGGGGGCCCACTTCAGACAGGACCGTCTAATATTATCCACACCACAAGAGTCACTTGTAGACTCTAAATGGAAAGTGTTGACCCTTTGCTATCAGTGGGCACTATTCCTGTCTAGCTGATAACATGTATAAACAGTACAGGATAAGTTAAGCTTTGAGGGGTAAGGCAAAAATGTACCTGGCATTTGTCAGCCAGTTCTTTCCTTCGGTCCTCTTCTGCTTTCAGCCTCTCACTGAAGTAGCTGTTTGCTGTAGTGAGCTCCTCAATTTGATTCTAATGAAGGCAAAGGCAAATCAGTTTCCTGTACTTCTAACATACACTGTATATACATACACACACACACACAACATACACAAGTTCGTATAGCTGATTACTTGGTGAGGCTAAGTAACTTGAACAGTATATGGACTGAATGAACGTGTTTAAACTGCTTTTATAACAAATATAAACATAATTAACTGATTTGATTTAGATAAATGAACATTCCTGGTGCTTTCTTACAGATAACGTTGTTTCAGAATCTTTTTGCATTTTTACCAGAGCTTGCATCTCCTGCTGATGAGATTTTCTGAGTTCTAAAAGAGAAAAGAAAAATCTTAGCATGGTTTTTCATGCATACAGTGCTGTGGAAAAAATATTTACCCATCCTGATTTGTTCTGTTTTTGTGTTTATCTCATGCTAAATTGTTTCAGAAATTAAGTGAATGAGTTTTTAAATGATAACATTATTTATTGAAGAAAAAAATGTTATCCAATACTAACTGGGCTTTTGTGAAAATGTATTTGCGCCCGCTGGTACTAATATTCCAAATTTATGAAACTGCATTTATAATGGGGTTCAGCTGGACTAGACACAATCAGGCCTGATTACTGCAAACCCTGTTCAATCAAATCAACACTTAAATAGAACTTTTTCAACAGCGTGAAGTTGGTTAAAAGGTCTTACCCAATAACACACTGTGCCAAAGTTGAAAGTCAGTCCAGAAATGATGAGGAAGAAGGTGATTGAAATACATCAAACTGGGAAGGGTTAGAAAACTAAATCAAAGGCTCTGGGACTCCAAAGAATCACAGTGAGAGCCATCATCTCCAAATGGAAAAAAATCAGCACAGTAGTGAACTTTCCCAGACGTGGCCAACCTTCCAGAATTCCTCCAAGACATGGGCATAACCATGCATTCTTTGAGGCTGACGTGTCCCCCCCGAATGTTGAGGAAATACCAATCTGTCCCCTCAATATATAGTACAAAATATTTTCTATATATATCCCCATTTAATGAACCCTGCCAACTGATCTGTCTTTTCTTCATCTATTCTATTTATTGAGGTCTATTCCTTTTTAATATATTTTGCGTTTGTTAAGGCAAATAGGTGTGTCCCCCCTCCAATTATACACTTGGTTGTGCCCATACTCAATGCAAGTTTGTTGATATATTTTAACAGCTCAGTCTGTAAGAAATGGAGACAGCAGCCAAGCATAGAAAAGTGCAGTAGACCATACAAGCTTTTTTTCCACAGTAAGTAACTAGACAACTAAATAGTAGGTAACCTTAGCTTAGAATAGAAGGCATCATACCATGGCTTGGTTTGTTCATAAGAACATCAATTAACTGTCGACTTTGCACACCCACGAAGTAGGCTAGGCTAACGTCAGTTCTGGTTTTTGACCATTAACATTATATTCACTTGTATATCCTCCCGCCAAGTTTGTTGGAAGTCACAAAAGTGCCAAGGACAACATTAAATGGACCTATAGGCCTCTCTTGCATCAATAAAGGTCATAAGTCCACGATCAGAAAGACACTGGGCAAAAATGTCATCCATGGAAGTGTGGCGATGTGAAAACCACTGTTAACCCAGAAGAATATTAAGGCTTGTCTGAATTTTAAGTGAATTGTAAGACAGGGGTCCCATTACATCTGGAGTAAACCAAATACAGAATTCCACAAAAAGGACATCATACCTACAGTCAAGCGTGGTGGTGGAGTGTGATGGTGTGGGGATGCTTTGCTAATTCAGGGCTGGGGCAACTTACGGTAATTGAGTGCAACATGAATTCTGCTCCCTCTCCAGGAACTGTCACCTTATAGTGGTGGAGAGGTGTGTGTGCCCCTATGAACCTGAGGGCTGTGTTGTCTGGAGCCTTGTGCTCCTGGCAGGGTCTCTCAAGACAAAGTGGTCTCATGGGAGGGGCCAGTCTAAGAATGGTTCCAAGAACCGTCTTGATAAAGATAAAAAAAAAGGAGGAGGAGGAGTTACCCTGCCCGGAGGAAGCCTGGGGCCCCCGTCTGGAGCCAGGCCCAGAGGGAGGGCCCGACTGCGAGCGCCTGGAGGCTGGGTTTGCCACGGAACCCAGCCGAGCAAAGCCCGAAAAATCAACGTGGCACCCCCTTCTCCGTCCTATGGGCCCACCACTCGTGGGGTGAACCGTGGGGGTCGGGTGCACTGCTACACGGGTGGCAGTGAAGGTCAGGGGCCTCGACGGACCAGACTTGGGCAGCAGAGGCTGACTGTGATGAAAAGAGAGCCGAGCCAGAAAGCAAAAACTCGATCTACCGGGCAGTTTTCGTTCCTACCCTCATCTATGGTCATGAAGGTTGGGTAGTGACCGAAAGAACTAGATCGCAGGTACAAGCGGCCGAAATGGGTTTTTTCAGGAGGGTGGCTGGCCTCTCCCTTAGAGATAGGGTGAGAAGCTTGGCTATCCGAGAGGAACTCAGAGTAGAGCCGCTGCTCCTTTGCATTGAAAGGAGCCAGTTGAGGTGGTTTGGGCACCTGGTAAGGATGGCCCCTGGGCGCCTCCCTAGGGAGGTATTCCAGGCACATCCAGCTGGGAGGAGACCTCAGGGAAGACCCAGGACTAGGTGGAAAGACTATTTCCACACTGGCCTGGGAACGCATCGAAATCCCCTAGTCAGAGCTGGTTAATGTGGCTCGGGAAAGGGAAGTCCTGCGACCCGATTACGGATAAGCGGTTGAGGATGGATGATTGATGAATTCTGCGCTCTACCAGAAAATCCTAAAAAGACCCAATGTCTGGTCTTCTGTGAGTTAAAATGCAAGTGCAAATGGATTATGCAGCAATTCAATGATCCAACTCTGAATTTCTCAAAAAAAAAAAAAAAACTATATTAAAAGTTTCGGAGTGGCCTAGTCAAAGTCCTGATTTTGAAAGAAACAATTGAGATGTTGTGGCAGGACCTTAAACAGGCAGTTCATGCTCGAAAACCCTCCAGTCTGGCTGAAATAAAGCAGTTCTGCAAAGAATATTGGCCAAAATTGAACCACAGTACTATGAAAGACTATTCTCCAGTTATCTGAAGTGTTTGGTTGCAGTTTTTGCTGCTAATGGTGGCACAACCAAATTTTAAGTTTAAGGGTGCAATTAGTTTTTCCCCAAAATGGTGATCGATATTGGATACGTTTTTTTTTTTTTTGCTTCAATAAAATGAATAAATATAAACAGTATTGTGTATTTACTCAGGTTGTTTTGTTTTATGTTGTATTTTACTTGAAGATATAAACCTATTTAGTATGAGATATACACAAAACCAGAAGAAATCAGCACTGTATTAGCAGTTAGCCAACTGTGTGGGTGGAGAGAGAACACTAATTTTAGTCACCTTCAAAAGATTCTTCATAGTGCTGTTTAAGGCCCTTAACCTTCTCTTCATGGCTTTCTTCCAGTTCTTTCTGCAGAGCCTCATGTTTGGCTCTCAATTCCTCCAGCTACACAGGCACACAAACACTTTCAGTATCAGAAGCACTTCGGTTTGTAGTGTTCAGCAACGGGTAGCCTGTAAGCCTAAATATAAACCTTTTGCATGTGAACGTGAAAACAAATGGAAACGTGGCAGCATAACCTGAGAAACAGACAAGCAGTCATCGTGGAATTACAATAGCTCTCTGGGCAAGTTTTACAGCAGTGACACGAATCAATCAATACACTGCATAAAATCTGCATACAAGCCATCCTTCCCCTTCACCTGTTGCTCCAGCAGGGCTTTGTACTTCTCTGCTTCTTCCTGATATGACTGATGGATTTTCTCCCACTCAGTTGAGTAAAATGTTTTCAGACGCTCCTCCAGGTCAACCAGGTCCAGGCGGTGTTGCTCCTGCACTTTCTTCAGCACTCCATCGAAGGCCACATGCAGCTCCTCCTTCTCCTTCTCCAGAAGCTCGCATGACTGCACTGAGCTCACTGTGAAAGACATTGACTTGTTTAATTCATGACAATAGGTGCATCATTGAGTGCATTTCTACAGATCATACTACCATATCGCAACTAAAATGTCTGTACATAAATACATAAAATGCAGAGCTCCTCTTCTAAAGGTCATGCTTGTACTGACAATTTTGTTTTCATATTATGATGTCCAGTGCAAGATTAAAAGACTGATCACTGTGTACCGAATCTGGAAAGGACAAGCTGCTGGCGTTAAAGCACATTTGCTGTCTTGACATAAGGTTCTGCCAATACTCCATGGTGTGATTCATTTAAAAAGAATTCTTCCTTGCACACAGTTACCACACTTACAGCATCTTTGACAGCAATACAAAGTAAATCTACAACATTACATGCAATGTGATGCAAGAAAAACAAATTAAATAAATAAATGACAGGATAATAAAAGTAACAATAACATGCTCGTGTCAAAACTCATACTTTCAAAATCAGAGCAAAGTTGGAAATTTGTAAACAGCGTCTCTTATTACTGATAACAGATGCCTCTTAACCCAGTCCCCAGAGGGGGTGACACACACACACGCGCACACACACACCCCACTGTTGTCCTTTATCCACACTGTCAAGCGACTGCTGGAATCACAGCTGCAACTCCTTGTGTTCTAAGGCATGTATGAAACCACACTTTCAACAATAATCAACAGACATCATGCAATTCAGTTATCTAGATCCAAAACGAGTGTCCTTCAGGATTTGCCAGCCTAAAAGTGTTTCTCTGGTCTGCAACAGTGACACGGACAGACAGCTATGACCCATGTCTGAAAGCCAACAAAAAAAAAGTTCCATTGCCTATAAAATCTGATATCAATATCTCAAATCCAGAAAAAAAACTGAAATGAAATTCTTTTAGGACACTTAAACAGGACAGAGTGAGTCACTGACGCTCATCTGAATCTAATCAGTAATAACGAAGAGGTACTTGGGTTCAGTCGATTTGTTGCTGTAACACAAAACAGTCTGTTAAACAACCCTTGGGCCGAACAGTCACGCCCTGTGTAAATACCTTAATCAAATCATGTTTATACTAGGAGCGATCATGAAGGAGTCATGAGCACAAACTAGAAAAAAAAAACAAAAAACAATGTATACTTTAGCTAGAGGACAAACAGTGTCTGTTCTGTAACCTGTCCCTGGTTGAGAATAAAAACACAACCTCTGCAGTTCCAGGGACAGTAGATGAGCCTGAACCAACAATCACGAACGGCTGGATGCGTTTCATAAGTCTGCAGTGTAATTCTATTACAGGGTAAATTTATACTCCAGACCGCAGATAACCAGCCTATAAATAATCCAAATTATGCAAGTGAATGGAAAAAGCAACCAATATACAGCAGGACATGCTTGTTACTGGGGAAATCATTGCGCCTAGCTGTCATACTGTCACATTTCAAGCAAGGAAGTTAGCGGACATCCATGTAGGCAACTACTCAAAAAGGTATGGGATGATCATCACTTAGTGAGTTCTACTGTAAAGCTAGCTAAATAGAACATGTAGTGATGCTATGGGAATTTTCTACATGCTAACATATTGAAAGGTTTTAGCTTATGAACTAGACACCTCAGGTGTATTATGAGTTGGAAAAACTTGAAACTATGCAAAGCAAAGAATCTCCCTGACTGGAGGTGGAGAATACCTGCACTGAACCAAAAGCATTACATTACATGGATCTCTCCTAATGATGAAATTATGAATGTTTTTATGTGTAGTGACACAGTGGGGGGAAATTCAATACAATTATAGAAGCTTTCAAGTGTGGTGTGGGCAACATTTCCCTCATGAGCTATTATCAGTGTAGCCGTGATAAATGGTTTTGTAACAGGCACACCAAAGTTAATGTTGGTGGACAGGACTGAGAGTTCACTGAAGCTTCTGAGAACAATCTACAATAATTCGGTTTAGAAGGCTTTTTATATGGCCAACTTGGACAGAAGCAAAAAAAAAAAAAAACAAACAAACAATAAAATAGAACAAAAAAAACAACACTTACCACCAACCCCCCCCCCGGTAGCACACTAACTCGGTTTATTGAAACACGCACCTCAAGACAGTCTTAAACAGCAAATAGAAATCAATATTTGAAACCTTGTGCTGGTAACAGGATAACACTCTTCGATCTTAGTATGGCTCATGTTGTGAGTTGGCCAAAGGGAGTCATGTGGGTATCCTAGGCTTCTCTAGAAGTTTGGAATGTGCTAAGAGGCCAAAACAGCAGGATTATGATCGTACACAGAATTAAGAATGTCTGATATGGCAAAAAAAAATTAACAAGCAATAAATATACAATGTCATTACAGCTTTGTTGACCATGTGTCAGGTACTGACCGACTACATCATTACAGAAACAAACCTTTTTAAATGTTAGGCATACAATGATTCAATGCACGGACGGATGGTTAATATATATTTATGGTTTTCAAGGCCAGATTTTCTAACCAAAGTAGAACAAGGCTCAAATGTTGAAATGCCAGACAAAAACGTGATTTATATACCAATCTCTAGTTTCATGGGGAAAAATAGCATCTCTCCTGTGTAATGAACAGAGAAACAGTGACACTAAAGTGATGAAGCAGGTGCTCAGGTCTTGAGGAATGGATTTGGTTGTACTGATCAAACAATAGATTTTGCATCCGTCAAAGCATGTATAGAACAGCAAATAGAAAGGCAGTGAAAGAATTTCTGTAGCTGAGAATCACCACAGAAGAGTTAATGGTATGTACAATTTAACCCTGTTGCACTACCTCCACCTTGCCTCCTGTCACTCCTGTAATTAGACTGACTCCTGTAATAATTTCCTCCAGACATAAGCAGGGCCTTGGGGTACAAGTGCATGTTAGGACAGGTACCACCCCCCATGCTCTCTATCTGGAGGAAAGAGCGTAAGCGGGGGGGGAAAAAAAAAAAAAAAAAGATCCTTAAACGAAAAGAATTCTATAGTGACTTTTGCACCGTCATATTACATGGCAGTAAAACAAACAACTCCACCTCCTCCCTCCCTGCTCTAACATTATTAACGGCACACTGGCTCCATGCCTAGTAGTAGGTACATGAAATTAAACAAAAGAGGACAAAATTTAATTACAGAACATCTCAAAAAGCCACATCGCAATGTACAGCACATATATTTTCTAATTACAATGCAATTAACTTATTAAAGTCAACTGTCAAAAGGTGGGACTTTTCTATGGACTGAAAACCGAACACCTTTCAAGACAACGCCCTCATAGACGCAGTTTATTAGCATCAGTACTCTCTACTCACCGAGTTCTTCACGCAGGTTGAGCAGCTCCACAGAACGCTCCTGACGCCGTTTCACCGATTCTTCATGCTGCACGCAGAGAGGAGAAACTCGAGTCAGAAAATCACACACTGTACATAGACTTTTCCTCCATGTTTACATACTGAAACAATACAATAAAAAAAGTCTGTTTGTGAAATGGTTCAAGTATGTTTAAAATATAACTAAATATACAGGTGAAGCTTGGGATTATATTATATACAGTAGGTAACTATTTCCACCCCGCCACAAAATGTGCTTGTCATATAAATACGCAAGAACACTGCTGTAATAAAGCTTCTTCCAATTTCCTAGAAATTTGATAATGCTGCACATCACTCTAGCATCCACTATCATTCATTCATATATATATAAAAAAACACACTTCTGCAATAGTGGATACTGCATTCTACACAGAACAGAATACAAAGAAACAAAAACAAAAATTTTAAATCAGAAGCATCTCAAAACTAATTGGCTTCCTCAGGAAACTGGTTTAAAAATGATGCAGAGTGGTGTATTTAGTCTTCTAGTCTCCCTCCTCCACTCGCTCTCTTGCTTTCTTTAAAAAAAAGTGGATTTAAGCCAGCCCTTCAGCTGCAGTGCTTCTGTCAGCCTCCCAAAAAAGACGCAGCAGAGATCCAAAAGACTGCTAGCTTCCCAACCTGTTCTTTCCCCTTGCAGCTCAATAAAATCCACACATCAGGCAGATGTGAACTGATAACAACCCCCCCCCCCCACCCCCAGCACGCCTGGAACACTGCACCGAACAGTATAAAATAACACTGCTCATGTCAGACGTTAGAGGAGTCAGATACAACTCGCAAACATCATAGCACATGCATAATAATTAACAAGAGACAGAAGCATGTAGGCATTTGTGTGAGATCCACAGAGATCCTGTCATCCTATTCCAGTCCCAGAGGAGAAACTGATGCCTTTACCCGGGGTGCAGCACAGGGAGCGTTAAGGCACATTTTGCTGCCGGAGCAGCCCATGGTCAGTCCAACAGTCCAGAATATAGAGGAATACAGCAGCACAGGTGAAGGAATCACCAATACCTCCACACACGACTGCTCTCTCTCTCTCTCTCTCTCCCTCCCTCCCCCCCCCCCCCTTTTTTTTTTTTTTTTACAATAGGGGGATGACTGGAAGTAGCCATTCCATTGGTTCCACCCTCCTCCAACCACTTTCTTCTCAGTGTCATGCATATACCATAATGTCACTAGTAGAGGAGCAGCAGGGAAAAGGCTGCATTGTGCACATGCGCAAGATGTGTGTCACTGCACTTTAAGAGAGCCACCACAGGCAAAGCAAAGAAGGAAGAAGAAAAAAATAGATTCTGACAGAAAGCTGATCGAGTGGCACTTACTAAAATGCAGCATGCTATAGGAGAGGAGTGTGAAATGACCTTCTCACCAAAAACAAGAAATGGAGAGTGCAGTCTCTCTTAGTGAAAGCAAAGCAGTAGGCATTTGTACAGTCCTGAAGGTATTATTCAATGCATTTAATACTTTAACACAATAACATGTACTCACCAAAAACAAAAAGCATGAAATTACTGGCAAAATCAGATTAAATGTTTGCCTTTTTTTTGCACAATAATTAGAGATCAAATAAGGTGATCCGTATTCATTTATAAATAAAAACTGCATACACTATATGTACCCTGAACACTCAGTGTCATAGGATATTTGACTCGTTCTCAAAGTAGTAGTAAAATCAACACTAATAGACTGACAATTTAACTATCAGTAGTAGCCATTTAGATGAAGGTCCTCGCTGTACAAATTAATACAGCAAAGAGAAGATTCAAGAGAAATGTGCATGCTCATAGTGAAATTGTGGCCTGGTACTAAGTTTTGACAAGGCTTCTCAAACAAATGACATGAACCAGCCTAGTCAACCTTTCTGAATGCCTGATGTTGCCTGTATCCATATCGAGTCAGCAGCTGTACATTCACACAAACATGACAAAGCCCAGCTAGTATTATTAGCTTAATAAATATTTAATGGATTCCACTGCAGGGCATTTCACTCCCAAACAAAATCTAATTACAATTGTGCTTATATCATATGGTGCTATTATGGCAAATGATGTGTTGCCAATGGAAAAAACATTTCAGGGACATGAAACAAGACACACACACACACATGCATAAACAGTGGAATTTTATCTAGAGACCAAATTAACAAATGGAGCAAACCTCTATGTATGACCAACCAATGGTTTTAGTGCTCTATTACCAACTGATACCACACTGATAAATTGAAAGATTAATAAATGGACGCGTCAGCAATGAATATAAGCATCAGTTTGCATTCTAAACCAATTCTTACAGTAAGATGTAACTAGATCAGTGTAACATGACACACGTACTATACAGATTCTTACGAATGGGTAGCATTCGGAACCTTCATGAAAAAACACCAAAATCTACCCTCTCATAACAGATTTCATTGGCTAACCTTCAGTAATTAAGAGAGAGATTCCTAGAGTCGGCACATTGTGCTTAAGTTAGCAAATTATAAATGGCAGATCTAGGGCCTAAGTAGTTTTCTAGGGATTCCCCACAGACTAGGCTGTGGATTTATGAGTGTGTACATGTGTGTGCGTGCACACACACACAATCCCATGTTTGGGGAAGAGCACACAGTCAGCTGACTAGCACAGTCAAACTTGTCTTCCAAGAAACCTTCATATGAAAACTAATTACAGAGCCATGTGAGGGCATCACCAAAACAAACAGAACACTGACATGTACCACATTCCAGCAATCTGCAACCCATGCAGCAAGGCTATACATCTCTCACCAACACTGGCATTGTCATGTAAACAAAATACTACACACCAGTATAACAGAACTACAGTCAGGTCCATAAGTAGTTGGACAGTGACCCAATTTTTGCAAATCTGCCTCTGTCTGTACACCACCACAATGGATTTTAATTGAAGCAATTAAGAGGTGATTGAAGTGTAGACTTTCAGCTTTAATTCAAGGGGTTGAACAAAAAATATTGCATATATGGAATTACAGCCACCCTCCAATTATACAGGCTCAAAATTAACTGCACAAAAATATAATAGATATTAGGATTATTTTTAATACTTTGGTGCAAATCTTCTGCAGTCGGTCAATGACTACCTGAAATATGGAACCCATGGAAATCACCAAATGCGGATTTCCCGCCCCTTGAGTTGTTGTTTGTTTGTGGGCATTTCTGCTGTCTGATTTGTCTTCGGTTAGTGAATAGCATGCTCCAGTTGGGTCAAGGTAATCGGACAAGAACATTTAATTTCTTTGTCTTAAGAAGCCCTCTGGTTTTGGGCCATTATCCGTCTGTACGTACTGTGAAGCACTGTCCTATCAGTTTTGCAGCATTTGACTGAATCTGAGTAGAAAGTAGAGCCCTATACACTTCAGAATTCATTCTGCTACTTCTGTTCTTTAGTTGTAGCAGTGGTTTGCACCTTGAGGTAAAGCTTCTGTATTTACATTCATGAAGGTGTCTCTTGATTATAGACAATAAAGATAAATCCTATCTCCACCAGCATATTCTTGACTTGGCTAGATGTTGTGAAGGAGTTTTGCTTCAACAAGGAAAGAATTCTGCATTCATACACTTTAGTTATTTTCCAGGACTTTGGTGTTGCTGAGCTTGCCAAACCCCAACCCATTGCATTTCTTTTTAAGAGTGTACCAAATTGTTGATCTGGCCACTCCTAAAGTTTCTGCTATCTCTTCAACAGGTCTGTTTTGTATTTTTCACCCTAATGATGGATTCATTCACTTGCATCAACACCTCTTTGGACCGCATATTGAGAGTTTCCGTGAACAGCTACCAAATGGAAATTCTATGCTTGGAAGGACCTCCAGATATTTTATCTCTCATTAATTTGTCATGAAATAATGATAACAGGCCACATCTGACCATGAAACTGCTTAACAGCCAATTGTCCAATTACTTTTGAGCTTGTGAAAATGGAGGGACTGTAATTCCTAAAATGTTAATGTAATATTTTTGTTAAAGGCTTGAATTAAAGCTGAAAGTCTACACTTCAAATCACTTATGGACCAGACTGTATAATGAATAGCATTGGAAATAAAGAAAAAAAGCGCAGAGCATACCTGTACGTAAAGGGTTTGTACAACAACAGCGATGGCCTCAAATCTGCGGTTGCTAACAGTAAAGCTGTTCTTCAGCTGCTGGATGGTTTGGTTCTTTTTCTCACACAGAGCCTTGTAGTATTCCAATCCTCGTAGCTTGGTCTCCGGTAGCACCAGGTCTGGATGGCTGCTGGGGTGGCCCTGCTGCTGGCTCCGTAAGCTCCCCTTTGCCTTGCTTTTGTCAACTATAAGAGAACAACAATTTATTGTTGATGCAGCGTTCAGCATACTTTTCCTCAAACCACTTTCTAGTTCATGCAGCTACGTTAAGTTAGGTCACAGGCACCAGTGTACACCGCGTACAAGCTTGCAGATGTTAGGAGTTGTACACACAAGGTGCTCTGATGAACAACTTGCTCACCCGAAAGAGATGCCCTTCTCCCAGTTCAATTCCCCTTCTGTAGAAAGACATCAGAGGGCTCTTATTTTAGAAAGGCTGTGTCACACTAGTTTTGATTTACACAAGCTTTTATAAATACAACACCAGGTCATAATAATAGCCAGAATCCCTCTGAGGGGGAGGCATTACAACCTGAAATGCTGTCTGATAGAGAAACTCTGCTGAAGGGATAAAAACATTACTGAAACAGGCACTCATTTAGCCCCACAATGAGATTATCATTAGTCAAAAAGCAGAATATATGGTGCATTTGTGGACCCAGCTATTTGACTTTGACATTGGACACCAGAGATCTACATGGAGGCAGATCTGCCTGAGCCATTACATAACTGCTCTGTGAGGACTGCTGGCTTTAAAGCACACTTTTAATGAGGTGAGATGGGAGCAGGTCCTCAAAGCACTTGTAAGAGTTACCAGTGATGTTTTGTCAGAAAAAAAACTAAACAAAACAATGTTTCTTCAAGAAATATTAGCTTCACAAAAGGGGTTCTACTTGAAAATGTAAAATAATAATAAAAACAAACAATCTCTGTTTGGTTTTATTCCACTGGTCCATAAAATGGATTCATGAACCAATCATTAAAATGTCATATTTAAGCCTGTTGGTTTTCTCAATCCTTGCATCAAATAATCCCTGTAAAATAAATGGCATTTAAATTGCAGTTGAATAACAGTTCGATAATATCCGCTCGATAAAATTGCAAGAGCGAAGAGAAAATGTTCCTGGGAACCTTTCAATAAATAAGCAATGCTTGAATGTATTAATAGATTAGCTGTCAATTATTCCTTTAATGTGCAACATGAAAGACTGGGGGGAAAAAATCATTGGCAGGTCAGCAATAAAGTCTTATTTGCTAACAAGGGAAAGAAAATCACTGTTGGTGCTGAGGGAATGCACAGACCTGCGTGTTTCGGTTCCTCTCCTGGGCTATTTGTGGCATAAACAAAGAGTAGTGGCTTAGTATTTGTGAACGTTACCCCTAATTTCTTAAACAAATAGTTAAAAACCTTCCATGACAGTTTAGTTCCGGTTCACACCCTTTACAACTAATATTAAAAGGTTTTTATCATGTGTAGTGTGTGAACCGGGAAAACTGCAAACTAAATGAATTCAAATATTATATAAAAAAAAGGAGAGACTATGACTTAAACCAGCTTTCTATATCGACAACATTTAATATCACATTAATCCTTTGCTCTGATTAAAGCAAAGATTGAAGCTGAGCTCTTAAAAGGTCAGCCAAAATGTTCACAGCTCAATTCAGTAAGCCTCTACAGCTGAACATTTATATAGGGCATTAATCAATGTAAAGGTCATGGCAGTGTCACTTATTGCTAAGAGTTGAGGTTCCTTCAAGCCTCTGCCCATGTGGAATATTTGCAACCATTCCTTAGAAAAGAAAGGAACATGCTGTGCAGAGGTTTCATAATTTGATCCATAACCGTATCATTGCTGGTAAATGTTTGCAAAAGTGAATTCAAAGGGCTCCCATACCTCCCTCTACTGGCAAGATTTATCTTCATGCTGCCCAGGAGCAAGATGTGCTGTGTGTGGCTAACGATCAATTATATGGCACTTCTCCATCTGGACAATCAAAAAGAATTTCAAATACATATGCAACACAATGAAGGCACAGGAATACTACATGCAAGTTATGGTCAATTTATAATAGCCAATCCACCCACTGACACATTTTTGGTAGAGGGCAGGACACCATAACGCCCCAATAAAAACACAAAACACGTACAAAGAATACTCAAAACTTCAGAAAAAAAATGGTAGCTGGAGTACAGGATTAAATCTCTGACTCTGGAGGTGTGTGGCACCAACAATACCTGCACCACTGCAACACCCCACCTGTCAGGCAAAGTGAAAATGGCACATTGTGCTGCTGAAGGGAAATCATGTACAGCAGGATACCCTGGATGTGTATGATGACTGCTGTAAAAGTGCAGGAGAACCTGTTTGTTCACAACTCAAAGGTTTATGTAGAGAACCCATTTTGTGACTACCAAGTCTGAGATACACTGCTTGATTCCTGCAGCTTCTGAAGTTCTGCAGACACACTGTCACGCAGCGTGAAGGGAATGCTGCTGAATGATGGTGTACCCACTGGAGTCCAACAAGGGTCAGGGATTGAATGCTGACCCTAAAGGAGAGATAAAGGATGGCTGACCCAATGTTATCCAGAAGCCAAACACCAACGTGAAAGAACAAGTACAGGTTCATAAGGTTAGCACCATGCCACACCACTGGGACTGCAACCTCCAGGTCAATGTTAAGAGTGGCCATATCCACACAGGATAGCAACTGGTGTGGAAAGAGCCACATTAAGGACACTGCCACCTATGTGCCCAACAAAAATAAATAATAAAATAATAATAAAAAAAAAAAAACACGCACCTCCAGATCTATGGTACTCGTTTTAATAAGAAAAATATATATAGGAGTACCTGAACTCAGTGTATTATTGTGGACTTCACAACAATACAAGCACTGCGTGGATTGGGGCAAGGCTCATTTTGTCGAGCAGGAAGCATTCACAGAGGAGTAGAAAAGCCGGTTAGCTGCAAAATAAAAGGCAATATACACAGGGCGGCTGTGGCTCAGGTGGTAGAGCGGGTTGTCCACTAATCGTAGGGCTGGCGGTTCGATTCCCGGCCCACCATGTGACTCCACAGGCCGAAGTGTCCTTGGGCAAGACACTGAACCCCAAGTTGCCCCCAATGGCAAGCTAGCGCTACCATTGATGTGAGTGAGTGTGTGTGAGTGGGTGAATGAGAGAGTGTATAGCGCATTGGATAAAAGCGCTATATATGTGCGCCATTTACCATTTACACAGTCTAGGCAAGTGTCAGAGCTGTTATTGTTTTCGGCATCATTTTATAGATTTTTGGAGAGTTTGACTAGGCGGTCATTAATCAGTTTGTCTTCCAATGCACCAAAAAGCCAAACACAACAGGGAATACAAAACAACTCGCACAGATGACGTGAGACAGTGTGTCACAATGCTTGTTTGTCCCGCAACAAGCTCCCCACAGTAAAAGCCAGCGCTGACGTTTAACACTGAAACACATCAAGACTCCAAACGTAATGAGTGCGTTTAGACTGTCGGCCTCCAGAGATCACACTCCTTCAAAAACTTTCCTTCATTACTGCTACGATCTAACCCTTAGCTGTTTATCCCAATGCAACCCCACCTCCCAGAATGCACCTAGAAATGTTATAGAAGATGCCAACCTAGTTTAAATGAAATCAGAAAAGAATATTAAATTATATTTAAAAATGTTCCCCTTGCAGATTTATTCTACACTGTAATTATGCTGGAGCAGGGTTTTGCAATTATAGCCTTGGACACCCTCTGACCTGTCAGCCAAATATTAAATACCTCATGATAATGAGGGAAACCTGGCAACTGTGCAAATAAGTGGATCTACATGAGTCGAGCCATACAATGGAGTATTTGGTCAAGTGCTTTTGTTAGAAAGACTTTTAGAGCACAGAGATGCTTTAATCCCTTAACCTCAATGATCTGGGGAGCATTCTGTCATTTTAATATACACTGCCATAGTAATAGTATTCTTCTCAGTTAATCTGCATGACATTAAGGTTCAGGTTTACTATAATGTCAGTGGTAAAATATCAAGTCATAAATGGTGAAATTTCTACACTGTAAACACAGATTTAGAAGGAGGGAAACAAACAGCCTAGTCATAGACTGAATGCATATTTTCCTTACCTCGGATAATGCTAGTCTGTGTCCCAAGTCAGAACAGTCAGAGCCAGACCGTACTGACCAGAAACTATTCTACAAACTAGAAATTTAGAGCAGCTTAAAATAAATAATTGCATTATAGATAACAGCAAGCTGCTCTAAATGATTCAAGCCGACCTCCCAGGCGTGAATTATTCATACATGCCTGAATAGCAGATCCACTTTGTGCTCTCAGTTTGCACTGTATTTCTGTTACAATCAACATCCATGGAAACTGGTTTCCCACCATTTCATTCCATTGCACTATACAGGGGGAAATATTTACAAAGAATCTTTTAAAGAATCTTAACTTTACACTAACAGGTTCTTCTAAACATTCCTAACAAATATATAAACATGATCAATATCCCAATACAGAATGTCATAACTGTTATTGACTTCATACACAATAAGAATGATTTAAATGCTTCAACACGATCAATTTAAAGTCTACAGACTATACTTTACAAACAACAAAACCATGGATCCACTAAAGATTAATAATACCAGCACAGATTTTTGTTTTTCAGATTCACATTTCATTTTTGGTGATGTCTGCGAAGATATCAGTCAGTCAGACTATGTTTACATGGACAGCAATAATCTAATTATTGACATTATTCTGAATAAGATAATATTCTGCTTAAGGTGTTTACATGAGTCGCTTTTAGAATATTCCTTACATGTTCCCTTTTTACATGCTATAAAACATGGCTCGATTAACGGCACGTCATTGCATCCCCATGCCACGCCGTCCGATGTTCCCTCCAGAATTTCACGTAACGACATACAGTTCGTCTTTGTAATGGTACCGTATACAGTTTTGGGTGTTTTTATTTTTAATTTCACGCAAGTTTCAAGTGCAGTTGATCATTAGTCAGTCATGCTATGTGTGCTAATAGACGACTGCTTGAAGCCGTGGGCTGTGTCCGAAACCGCATAACCTACTATATAGTAGCAGAGATACATTGATTTCACCTACAATATAGTAGGCAAGTACGCGGTTTCGGACACAGCCATGCTCGTTTGTTTGTTGTCAAGTGGTTGAGCACTGCCGTGTGTCATGTCACAAAATGCGGTGAAAACTCCCACACGATGTTAGTGTGATTAAGGTGTGTACATGTCTGTAATGCGACTAAAACAGGAATACTCCACGTCTTAATTCCATGTGTTTACTTCGAATATGACTTTTATCGGATAAAGGAAATTAAAAATTGCTGTTTACATGGTAGTTTCTTAATCAGATTATTATATTAATAACAGATTGTTGTTGTCCATGTAAATGTACTGACTGATTGGTGTAAAATAAGACTTGGGCATTATATTTAAAGTTAATATTTCTTGCATAGCTGTATCAAGTATCATGTGATCAAGTAGTGGAAATGATTATGCAGTTTATTGAGGCCACAACAAAAAAAAGGTTCAAGAATCATGGCCTTCAACGTCCTTTATGGAACTAATAATGTTGCCTTTATACACTTGTTATTGCCTTTATGTTGCACTTTCCTGACAGCATTATAAAAGAATACCTATCCCCTTTTACTATCTCTCCACATTTTCCCACAATGCGTTATTCACTGGCATTTCTAGTGTGTTAAAGAGGTTTTTTTTTATATTTGTCACAAAAGAAATGACGAAAAGAATTCTTTTGTGTCACTTGGGGATCGCACTACCAGTCTGTATGGGTTTATTCACAACAGTTGTGCCATTTCGTTCTGAATTAAATAAACCTAATTGACAGCCTACATTCACAATACAGATATACAAATAACAACTAAGCAATGATTTTATGATCAAATACTAATTCCAATATTATCCATGGTTCAAGTGTGAAGTAACGCAATATCTGAGGCTTACATACACTGTAAATCAATCCTGAACTTACTGTGAAGGTTTGATTTGAGCATGAATGAACATCATAAACAAGTCAACTATGTAAAATGTACTATACACCACATCAGCATGATTATGGTTGTTCCCCCTCAAACAGCAGCAACAGATCAGCTCCGAATTAAAATAATAAAAATCATACAAAGTAAGTAAATAAATAAAGAAAGAAATAAATGGGATAATTCTGTGAAAATGTACATGTAAGATTCATTGATTCAGATTATAGAAGAGCAATTCTCCAGTGAAGAGTGCCACCAATAGCTCCATTTGAAGTCAGATATTTCAACAAGTGGACCTAAATTCTTTCATAAAATCACCCAAGTATAAATATAGTGACTTTCCTAGCTAAATAAAAGAGGAATAAATACAATCTACTCAGTGCGAGAGTCCTTATTTGGCCATTTGCTATAAAAGGGAGCAGAATGAGTCCTAATCCCTTAGTCCTAATCTAAAGGAATGAAAATGTTTCCAAATTTATAAATCCCTCAGTTAATACAGCCCAAAAAAAAAAAACCTTCCCTTAAGATAGTAAGCAGAGAATTGGGCTTCCCAGACCTGTATCAGGATGAATATTCAGGCAAACAGTCAACAAACTAGAGGAAAATGCAAGCTAGGTGGGGGGAAAAATTAATCATCATGATAATGGATATGATTTGTGTTCGTAAAACTAATGGTGAGAAACCTCTCATCAGTTCTGTAAAGTACTCCAGAGAGTAAGAGGATACACAAGCATGTAGACAAGCAGTAAAAACGACATGTTGAGGCAGTAAGAGCAAAGGGTCAAATTAAAAATAAGCCCCATGCAAGGAACTTGCAAACGATACAAACTAATTATTCCAAACTGTCTGTATAGAGCAAAAGACAAACAGCATGTTTTCGGTGGAACTACACACACCTGCTCGAAACACCACGGTGTTCTTCTTGAAGCCAGACAGTAGCTGGAGGCTCCGGAGTAAACCTTTAGCAGTCAGCTTCACATGGATGTTGGACAGGGAAAATTTGGGAGAGAACAGCATTGTGCCGACCCAAAAATATATCAAAATACACACACACACACACACACACCCTTAAGACCTCTGAAGCAAGGCAATATGAAAAGCAGCTTCAGTGTGAATCCACATGCGCATGGTTCAAAGAATCATTAAAAAAAAAATTCACTGAAGCCCTGATCTATGGGGAGAGAAGAAATACAAATCACCACCAATTTAGAAGAAATGAAGGGGAAATGAAATTCTTCTTCACAATAGTGTCAGTATTTTTCTTCAATTTTGGCTAGCTGTAGCCTAACGAAAAAGAAAAGCCAGAGAAGGATATTCAAACAACAAAGCTCCTCTAACAGATGCAATGAATGCAGAAAAGCGTAATCCACCCAGAACAAAAACAGCCTTTTATCCATCCACGTTCAAACAAAAGGTCTATCCGCATCTCTCCATGGCACCGCCGCTTTGGAGGATGCTAGAAGAGAGAGGAGGGAAGTGGGAGGAGTTAAGAGCACAGCCTTAAACTGTGACGCAGGCCTCCCGCGCTTTCCTTCCCTCACATGCTCTCTCCTTCTCCCACTACAGGGAAGGTGAAAGGATAAAAATGGCGGAGGTCAAAGCAACAGCTCACAGCAAGACTGTGCCTGCTATAGAGCTGAAATCAGCCATGCTGTTTTCAAATAAAGGTTTATGAATCTCGTATAAATCTGCTAACAGGAAAAAAATAAATAAATAAAACTATACAATTCACTAAAAAGTCTAAAGAATAGTCTTTCATAATCCCAACACTGCTTAAATAAAATGAAAGGCATATGGAAAATAAAATGAGCAAAATATTGGATTCAAAGATAATCAATCAGTGATATTTAATTGCATTAAAAGAATAACAGCACAATTATTTCTATAATATTATCCAGAACAAACAAACATACGTATTTTATTTATTGTTTTTTTTTTTTTTAAATGGAAATCGATAGCATGTGCAAGCTGGGCAAAATGCCTGCTCTATTACAACAGTATCATATATTATACAATGTGTCCAAACCTGAAGAAATCAAAGCCTGTACCCTGCTGCAGTCATAATCTCACATCGTAAGTGTTGGTAGGAAGAATGTTTGGCTAGATGCTGACATCCGCAAACCCTGAGTACTTACTTACACAACCCAAGCGGTTTCCCCAAGTCTTAAAAAAAAAAACATCTTTCAAAAACAAGCATCTAATATCATACCTTGTTTCTCATAAGTGTGTAATTTTACTAATTCCAGGTAGTAAAATGTAGGTGCACGCAAACGCTGCGTATAATGACTATTTACAAGGTTATATTCTGACAAACAAGTAAAGGAGAATTTCAGAACTCTGACACTGACAAAGCGGCTACTGAAGATGAATGAAATCGCACCTATTATGGTTTTTAAAAATGTGCCTAATTTTGTTTTAAAGGTCTCAATTGATTTCCATGCATCCAAGGTCAAAAAAAAACTTGATAATTTTACAATTTGAACTGCAGAATTATCTTTTTTCCCCTTGTGTCAAAAACAACTTGTTAAAATGATCCTTTCTAAAGGATTCACTCTGAACTCCTCTTTTCAGAGAGCATACTCTGCTCTGATTGGTCAGATGTCCCAGACTGTTGTGATTTGGTACACTGCCATCATTGAGCAGCCAATCAGGACCAGAGGTGGGGCTTTTTGTTACAAACCTATGTAGGTTTGTACAGGAAGTAAGTCTGAAATTACTGATGACTCGTTTCAGCTGTTCAGAATCAGTTCCTTCTTTTGGGAGTCAATAACTCTGTCGTGCACTTAGATTTTTTTAAACTTCGCAGACGTTTTACATTCACAAACAGCTCTATAACACACTACATGAAAGGTAATATTTGAAAAACCATAATAGGTGCACTTGATTGAATTAACTATACGACATGTTATTGCAAGCAAAAACCATTTCTGAAAATTCAAAATGTACTGAATTTGTAAATATACAATACCGAAGCTGAATTACATTGTTCTAACCAGACATGTAATTGCTAAAAGTAATGCAATCCCACCACTCCTCCAAAGTCCACAGATCAATAAAAAAAGAAGAGAAAAAGCATCCGATCAGCATTATATTAATGCTTGTTCCAAGCAGGTGTATTTATGCACCATGTTTATGACTTAGCTGTGGCTGCATACCCCATCTCAGCTGAATCATATAGACAGAACACATCACTCACGCTGCTGAGAAGAGTGGAGCCCACACAGTGAAAACCAACAGCCACTATAATTCATATGAATAACCACGACTACAGTAATTTAATGCACACACTGCATATTACTACAGCACACATCCACCATTTGTGGCAAGACAAAACAAAAATATAGCTGTGTTGAGCGAGATGACGATCAAAGGGATTTAAGTCTGCCAATTGAGTGATTTATACTTTGTCAAGGTGAAAATTCTTAAATTGTTTTGGGCTTAGAAAAGGATTATAGAATGCCAAGAGAGCATTTCATTAAGTCACTGTTTAAAGGATTTGAAAATGACATTTTTACTTGACAACCTTAATCCTATTTATTGATCAGAATGTCAAACAATGTTTTTGAACTGACTTATGAAGCAATTTATACATTTACATGCACAGTTCAAGAACACCGAATCAAACTCAGAGTGTGAAGGTTTTACTGACTTTCTAGTAACTACACACCTGAACAAGTAGCAGTAAGTCGAGCAGGTCGTGATGAAGCAGGGGGTTTTGAGACGCTCACTGCAGTCCTCACAGATGGATGCGACAGTGAAGGTGTGTTCTTTTTTCCTGTGGAATCATCCGTAGCACAGGAAAGATTTTAAATTCAATTAATTTTTGGTTGAAAAGAAAAAGAACAACCTAATGTAGACTGCTATGCATATGGTTTTTATGGGAATGTGTGTTTTTACCAATAGATGAGACTTTGGGAGAAAGACTTTGGAGCCTGCTTCTTAATAAAGTGATCTTGTTATTGGAAGGTTTTCCTAAAGCTCCTGAAGGCGAGTCCAAATCTGCAAACACACACGCACAGACAATCTGAATTCCACAAAAATGTGCTCGGGAGAAAAGGTTTACTTTTAATCACACACAGAGATTCAATGTACACATTGATTTGATACTTAGTTCATCCAGACTACAGAATGTGTGTAAAAGTTTGAGTTTTTCTTACACTAAACATCTGCCTAATGCTATTTCTATGTTTGCATAGTGTAATGGATTATACCACATAGGACTTCTACAAGCAATCCATAAAGGTTTAGTGAATAATTAAGGATTCTTCGCTTCCAAAAAGGGGTTAACAGATTTTCAGCATTTTCTTGAACTCGGATTCTAGATAGGGTCGACCAAAGAACCCTGAAGGATTCTAATATTTCTAAGAGTGCAGTCTCAGTATTGGTGTGGCCATCAACAATGTACAATACACTAAAGCACAAACATTTAAAAATACAACTGCATGCATCAACGGCACGGATTCAATGAGAATTGAATCTGGCAGAAATTTAAACACTAGTTTTTCTCTGATGGTCTAACACAACCTACTTCTCGGTAGTGGAGTCTTAGATTTCCCAGAACAGGCAGCTAACAAAGGAATGATACAGAAACGATAGGATCCAATGACGAAGCATGTCAAGAGAGTGAGATCGCATTGAGAGCCTGCACTGGATTGGGGGATCAGGGTCGAGTTGTCAAAAACCTACAAGGATAGTCCACTCCAGGTGCAGCTGCAGAGGCACACGTAAGCTAACATTACCTGTACTTATTCTACAAGTTTAACATTGGGCAAAGAAAAGAAGGTAGTCCAGTAAATATAGAGCTTCAGGCGACATACGGTTGTGTGCCATTTTCACACTCCCTCCAAGTGAAATGGAGTGGAACAAACCAGCCTGCTAGACATGTGGGATTGAGGAGCCCAACTCATAAAAGAAGTGTGCCAATCCACCAATGAGGAAGAAGCAGGATAGTGAGGATGCTCAGGCAAAAAAAAAAAAAAAAAAAAAGGCCTTTGTCTAAATAGGGCTCCCCTTCTCTGTCCTGACAACACTGGCCTACTTTTCAACTGGCCTTAGAGCACAAATTCACAATTATACTAGAGTTGGAAAAAGCATTCAGTGACTTATTTATGACTCTATCCCGGAGAAAGCCGGGTTACCTGGGTGAACACTGTAATCATTGTTATTACAGGTCAGAAAATATCATGCCTTTAAACAAACATGAAACCATTTAAGTATATCTGCTGGGTTTGTGTAAGTCCTAAAGGACAGAATCTACTTCATCAGAGATTAAATGAGATTTAAGATTCCAACATGAAAAAGTGGGTCAACAATTGAAGTGTAAGGATGATCATGTCTACACTAACTGGGTATACAGCATCTGAACACTACCATTTCATTGGCAATACATTTTTGACTGGATACAACACAGTTGGTTGAGTGTCCATCATACTGTCAATGTAAAGTAAGCAAAGAGTGATCCTAAATGTAGAACTGAAGCACATTTCTCAGACACAGCTATTTTTACCCCTCAGAGTTGATATATACTGATGTCTGCAAAGTGACAGCAGTATTTGATAGACTAGGAAGTGAACACCACGCCTGTGCCCAAACAGATGATATACTGTATACCAACTGGTATAACACTAAGGGAACATGTGTCATACCGGCCCCTATAAAAGGATACAAGTAAAAGGATAACAAGACATTCGATATAGTAAAAGGATAACCAAGCCGATGCAAAACGTCTAGATTTTCAACAACAATGTTGTGTTATGGTTTATAATAACTGAAACTGCTTGATCAGTCCTATATGCAGCACTAAGTTCAGTGCTATCTGATTAAAGCATAATTATGTGAACTCAAAGCAGTACTGCATGTTCAATATGTTGCACTTTTCAGCCTCCTTGAACGAACGAATTATTCACATCGTAAAACAGATCACACTGGTCTAGACCAGTGGTTCCCAAACTTTCAGGGCAAGGCCCCCCAAAATGGCATTAACATTTGACCAAGGCACCCCTTTTGTAAAATGTCTTTAAAACACATTAAAAATACAGACTTCTGAATATATCCCCCCTTTTTTTATTGATAATTACATCTTTCATCACATTAGGAATTGATTGTGTGTGTGGTTGTCTGAGAGTGAGAATTTATTTTTCTCACCAAATTGTTGAGGCCCCCCTGGTGCCCCCCACTTTGAAAACCACTGGTCTAGGCTATTGAACATTGAGAAAACACAAATAAATAGGCTGAATTTAGTGCATTATAAGCCAATTTGGAACAAGCATCTAAAGTCTCACCAGGCTTTGTGTGTCCACTGGAGGTACTCAAGCTTTTGAGCTGGGTTCTTGACTTCACTGGCAGTTTTGAGGCTGATGAATGTGGGCTGCCAGCAATAAGAGAGAATCTGGAAACCGTTCCCCCTGAACCCTCGGTAACACGCATGCTTGAATTACCTACATCAAAAAGAGATCAGTTTTGTTAGTGATGCTGTAAGTCAATAAAGCATATAAATGCTGTAATGTAAAGCAAATTACAAACACGTATTCAAACAAGTGCATCTGCATTCTAAAGGCAATAAAAATAAACTGACACCCCGGAGAACCGATACAGGCACAAACAGTGACAATTGAGCTCTATATACAGTGTATTAGAACACCGTTCTAATATACTTATGCTACAGCCAAAATAAACTACTCTGAATTAATTTTGTTCCTCTCACATAAAGGCATATTAAGGATCTGATATTTAAATAGATAGATAATCCTATACCTTATATTTGAACATCCATGTGAGTGTCCAACAGTGGTCCTTTCCCTATATCCTAAGTTCCCTACATTGCTGGTAAAACAGTAATAAGCACCATATTGAACAAACAAACCACATCAGGGAATGATTCAACACAGTACTTCTTTCCTTCCACTGTTTGTTCAATTAACCCTTCTGCTTTCCGGTCTAAGTTGACCTTCTCAGTGGGCCTCTAATTATCTTCTGTAAATACAAGAATGGTCAGGTTGGACAGGAAGGGGCATGTTTATATAAAAGTCTATAAAAGGTAGAGAAGGCACATCTGTATCTTCTGCTAGTCCTCTGGGAATATGACAAGATTTGTTCAGCAGAAATAGGAAAATCTGCTCTCAGTATCGTGTATGGCATTCTCCTCATGGTAGTGAAAACGAGAACTGCAGACATGTACTTCTGTTCGTCTCTTTAAACTCTGGGTTGCCATCTATATATACACAATTTTCCATTCACATCTGATCATACTGATGAAACAGTCAACAATTAGCTGATGAGCCGTTAAGCCCTAATCATCCACCTGAAAATACAGTGCAGTTATGGATTAGACATCAATATATTTGTTGTTTTGGCGAGGTATGCTCAAACACATGGTGTACAATTGAACAGTGTTTGAGTTATGTCTTTTAATATAATAGATACAAGTGTCCGTAATTAACAATAATATCAGCCATTCCAAAACCATAGTTCTGGAGTGGATTATACACAATAAAAACAAACAAAAAAAACAAAAACACACTATATTTAGAAATTAGTACACATTTAATGGCAGCAAAATGTTATGACCAAGTCTGCGAAAGCCCTACCTTAAAAAAAAAAAAAACAAACAAACAACTTTAAAGCTATTAACATTACTTAACATACTACATTGCTCCAATACTACTAAACAACTGCCATTAATAAACTGAAACAAAAAGAATCTACCATGTGCAAGCCATTTTCCATACCTCCAGATGAGCTCAGTTTGCTCCTCGGAGTAGGCATGTCAGTGGTAGTGCAGCCATTTTTCCATACGGTGCCAAGTTTAGGCTTTGATGCAGACAGAGGCGCTGGCCGAAGACTTGCAGCGGGAGTTTGTGCTGGCAAACTGCCTCCTGCCCTGGATGAAAATGGCTGGAAGCCAAGACTGCTTTTGCGCCAATCACACGGTGCTGTTCCTACCGGCCGGATCGAGTCTGCCTGAAAGAGGAGCTTCCTTTCATTCACATGCTCCCAAGAGATATGACTGAAGACTGTGTGCTCTACACTCACTACGGTGTTGGCCATAACCGAGCTGAAGCATGCAAACTGTGGTCGAGAACTTACGCACACTCAGAACTTCCTATTGTACACAGTTCTCCTCAGAATGTGGAAATCCCTGCCAAGTAACACTCCCCCAAACTCTATAAACACAGTGTGTGGGTTTACACATGGAATACATTTACCAGAGTAGTAAGAACATATTTAATGCAACAATTAAAGCCATTCGAAGCAATAACATGGTGGTCTGGACATTAATTTGGTTCAAGATGGTGAACCAATTTTGAATATTTATCATTGGAGACCACATGTTTGAGGGAGCAAAGGTGATACATGATACTTCATTACAGTGTTTCTCAATCCTGACCCTAATTCTTACTTTTAATTTACCTGATACAATAAGTAAATGGTCTGCACTTATATAGCACTTTTTTTTTCCTCATAACAATTTTTATTGATTCTCATACATTTACAACAAAGTACAACAAATATATATCAATACAGAATCAACATTTTTACCCCGATAACAGCCCATCCCACCCCACCCAGGAAAGTTTACATATGATTAAAATACTACATCAGAGTTTTTAAAAGTTTCAAATATATAAAATATAAAAAAAACCTTAGATCTCTTTATAGGAGTACCCATACCTATGACGTTCCAGCTAATAAATCTTAAAAGGCGTGCCTGTCCTAACCGTGCTGGGATCAATATTACTACTAACCATCTAATAAAGTAAACCATAGGGATATAAATAGTCAATTAGTGCCGAAGTGATTTCCCCTCCCCCCAAAAAACCCTTAAACATAAAAACACCCAAAGTCTCCATAACCCAAAGGAGACAGCAGTGTATCCCTCTATAACCAAAAGTTGTCCACAATGTGAAATACAGCAGAATGAGACAACCACTCGGAAAGAACGCTGAACTAACCAACCCTTACCAAAACAAAAGATTTCCAGTAAGAGAAAAATCCCCTACTGACTTCAAATCTGATAAACAGTCTGCGCACAATAACAGATGTAATGTCCTTAACTTTATATTTATATATATATATATATAAAAACTCGCCGCTGTGCAGGTGATACACTTCATCCTGATATCAAGAGTTTCACATATTCTCCTGCTTCCTCTACTGAAATGAAGTCCTTCTGGACACCGTTATGTGTAATGCGAAGCCGAGCTGGATGAAGTATTCCATACCGAGTGCCCTCATCATCACAAAGTTGACGCCGAACCTCATTAAATGCAGCTCGAGCCCGAGCTATTTTAGGTGTAAAATCAGGAAAAACTGAAATAATCAAATTCCTCACTTTAATCCGCTGGATTTTTAACCTTAGCGGTTCTACAAAGCGCTTTTCACAGGTTCTCATTCACACACACCAATAGTAGAAACGCTAGCTTGCCATAGGGAGTAACTTGGGGTTCAAGGCCCTGCCAAAGGACACTTCGGCATGTGGAGTCAAGTGGGCTGGGATTCGAAGTACCAACCCTATGATTTGTGAACAACCCGCTCAAACACCTGAGCCACAACTGCCCAATAAGTTCAGCTAATTAACAAACGTGATTAGACAGGGGAAGTTAGAGGAGAGAAACACTAGGTACAGACTTTAAAAATACTGATTCATGATATACTCGTGTTACTTTTCTTAAAATGTTTAACCTTCTATATCAAACCATAAGTCATACCCATTTGTTTGTTTAACATAGATAAATGTAAAATCACTCTGGATAAATGTAAAATATAGAAGTTAATATGGATACCAACATTCATTTGAAACAAACACACAAATCAATTCATTTTTCGATTTTACTCAAAAGATACTCACGTTTGTACTTGTTTTCTGTGGTTTCTTGAGACATTTTTCATCTCGAAAAGAAGCATGTCTGTCTCCATGTTTGGTCAGGCTAGTCAGACTCAGAAGACCTCCTACAGATGAGCTTTTTGCATTAGTGAGGGTGTTTACGATGCTACCGACCTGAGACTCCTTCACGGTCATGTCTTCTCCATTCGTTTTTGATGTGCTGGAAGCCTCAGACCATGTGCGAACCCGGGACTTTGGAGCAGGTGAAGTATCTTGAAAAGTGGATGAGTGAGTTCTTTTAATCACATTGTTCTGATCCTTCTTATGGCGATCACATGGGTGAGTGGAGCTGGAAGAAATTGCGGAGGTAGATCTGGTAGGAGATGCTATGCTTTGCATGGAATGGGAAGGTCTAGTCTGTTTTTTGTGTAGTCTTATATTCGATGAAGCACTAACAACAGTTGCACTTGACTGCTTTAAGGCACTCGTGGGTCTAGACATTATTTTAGATTTTATAGTACTGAAGTCAGGCTTGACATTCTTCTTAGTTTCTGACTTATTACTTTTAGTGGATGTGGTCAATGAGGTTTCGGGTTTCTGACAACTTTGCTGTTCCTTCATGACTTGGACCAATGGACTCCCAAAATCACTCTTACTCTTGTTAAGAGGAGAGTCTGATAAGCAAAATGTTTTAGAGCTCATATACTGAACGGGAGTAGACGTCTGGGCATTACCGCTGATGTCTAGCTCCTCAGAGGTTGGAAATTGGAATGTTTTTCCTTCAGCCGACGTGGAGCGAGCGGATCTTTCAGCTTCAAAATGACTTTTTTTTAGATTAACTGGTGTGACACATTCAGTATGATTATCTCCTGCAACCAAATGTGATGCTCTGCTTTCCCCAGGTCCATTATGAGGAATTGTTTGAAAGACATCCTCTTCCATTGTGAATGTCTGATTGCTTGGCTGGATGAAAGTGAGTCCAAAGTCAGGATGTTTGCCGTTTTGTCCTGAAGCACTGACCATGTTATTAACAAGACCCTCACAGACATCAGGCAGCAAGCCAGAAGTCAGGCCAAGATCGGAAGGCTTATCTGATGATTCCTCTAAGACTGAGGCACTGAGTATTTGATCAGACTCATGAATGATAAAACTTTTGCCCCTAATTAGCATCTCACCAGAGCTCACAGAGGTATTGTTCTCACTGGTGCTAGAGCATGACGAAGTAACTGATCCTATGACAAAAGCTTGTTGCGCATCAGTGTTTAGGCACATCTCTGAAATGTCATCACATTTCATTACAAGGAGACCATGGACATCTAGCCTGGTACTTTCAGAATCAATATCGGCATTTTGCAGGCCAGAGACCATAAAAGTCAAATTCTGGTTACAATCGGCGTCTGCAGTTTTCATACAGTTGACAGTGGCCAAGTCTGAGTGTACATCCACTTTATTAATTATGCTTGTAGTTGAAAACAACTCACTGACACAGTCCCTGGTCATCTCTTCAACAGCAGAGCTGTTTGTCTTGCCATGACTTCTGCTGTCCCTTGGTGAATCAGATGAAGAGTTACTAAGGCAAGTAATGTCATTTCCATTTTGGTCCTCTGCAAATGATGAGAGGTGCATAGAGCTTAGGGGAACCTCCATCCCTTTGGCTGTCAGAGTGGTTTTAAATTCAGAGGAACCGACTTCAAGGCCCAAACAGCTACAGTTTGACTGCTTACTTTCTCTTGTGGAAAGCCTTTACGCATCAGCCAAAGCAAAACACCTAAGATGGAGAAAAGGTATTTAAAAACTTCAGACTTTTAATCAATGTTCATGTTAAAAAAATAATTAAAAAAAAGATTGTTTTTGGTATAAAGTGTAGATGAAAAGGGTCTCTCAAGGCAACACCCAAATACACCAGTAGTCTTACTTTTAAGAAACCTTCTGCCTTATTTTACTTTAGTTTGACCACCTTAATCATGACAGTAAACTGTTCAGTCTCAATAATTTCAGTAGTTTCTTGTTAGCCCTATAAACATTCAAGCTAATTTACAAGTACTTGGACATTACTGTACAATGTATAAATCTAGCCAGCATAGTGTTCAATACTTATTGTTCATAGCAACAATGAACTGTAATGTTCATTGTAAACTGGAAACGCCTTTTGCCTGCCAATTAAGCAACACCATCTATTGACTCTTAATATTTCATACTCAATACACTGAACAACCTTTCTTGTAGCAAGCATATGACATCCTATTAATGTTTCATATCTCCAAGGACACCTTTGTATAAGAAATCGAGTTTGGACTGTGGCACTGCCCTCCATGGTTAACCTTTCTTAAATGTCTAATTGAAAATGAGATTCTAGGATCACTGTATTTTTAAAAGAAAAAAAAAAGAAAAAAAAAAAAAACAACACAGGCCTGGGAAGCAAAGTCCAGTCCTTTTATTAGTACTGTATGTTAGCACATAGCAGCCCTAAATACTTAAATATTAACCAAATTGCTGGTTAGATTTACACAAGAAAACCTAAGAAAGTAAAACCCAAGTAATTGGAAACAAACTAAAATGAACGATTTATAGGGCTAACAAGACACTAAAAACTTAACAGAGTATTCACGAGTGCCTAGGCAAGGTAAAGAAAAATGACATTTTAGAAGCAGCCTTCTATACAAGGAGTCCCAAAAGTCCATATATAGGGGAAATTAACAGTTTTTAGCAAAACGTCTGCCAAATTTTCTCATACGTAGTTTTTATTATATGTATTTTCCCCCCAGATAGCCTTTAAGAACGCCTTTAACAAAATAAGAATGTATTGAAATTCTCATGGCTGGATCGGGAAGCTGTTGCAAGGTATTAACTAATTCAAGAAGACAGAAAGTGTTGCGGACCAACCGAGAAGCGGACGTCCACAAACATCCACTGACGAAGTCACAACCAGCATGATGCTGGCACACAGTCCCCTATGTATGGACACTTGGGACACTGCATTTCAAACAGCAAATGCCAAAAAAAAAAAAAAACCCAGATTGGTTTAACTCAGTAATAGGTACTGTGATACAAAGCAGTCACAAAATGCTCACTGTGCCATATTTAGAACATGATGGAATATAAACAGCCAAGTACAAGACAAGACTTTGAATTGTCAGCACAGCATGCTAGTTCTACACCAATACACCTTGGATATTTCAATGTTTCACAGACGGAAATGCAAGAGAAATGTGCATCATTTTAGAAATTAAATAGGAGGTACATACAAATAATAAGGTGCTTTTCTGTTGGAATATTTATCTAAATAGAGAGGTTAAAACATCTGCGCTTCTAAAATGGTTTAGGAGTAAAAGAAGTTCATAACAAATACAGACTCGTTTCAAAATCATGAATTATAATATTTTTGATTCAATTAAAATTCATCCAAATGATAGTGCAAATGGCCTTAACTCCAGATGCAATAAAAAACTCAAAATCCTAACTCACCTACTGCTAGTGATAGCAAACTCAGAAGTAGCTGTATACGTTTGAGTTCTTATATGACTGTTGTCGCTCTACACCAAACCTTTCTGCATTATTCAGCGTTATTTAGGACAACATTATTGAAACATTTCACAAGCTTTAAAACAGGCCAAAATGGGAGGAAAGTTTTTACTTGAACCTAAATGATCTCATTAAATTTTATGGTCTGCCTGCTTATTCCATAACCACAGTCCACATGGGTAGAAATTGTTTTTAAACTGCAGGAAAGAGACCCTGCACACTCCACTGCAGTCCTGTCAGTTCAATAAAGGAAGGGGGTCTAGACAAGGGGCAGAAACAAGGTCTTTGTTGCCAGGAATTTTACTAGGATGAACTTGAACGAGCAAATCAAACCTTTTACATGTGACCATTTCATATTCAAATAATCTATTGAAATGCTTAACCGAGAGAGAGAGAGAGAGAGAGAGAGAGAGAGTTCTACAATTTCTTCCAACAGCAGCACTGTGTGAACAAACAAATCAGTAGAACAATGTTTACTTTATGTTGGCACAGAGGGAGGTGTCTGGAACACGTAACAGGTACAGACATGAGGAAAACAATGATTATCCACCAGGCAAAAGTTCATGTCTGTCTCAAAGACCTTACACATGTCTAGCTGTTGGGCTGGGTCTGCCTCTATAGGATGTTAAATACACATGTTGTATTTGTTAACCTACATGCAGAGTGAACCTACATACAATGGAAACTTTATGCTCTATGGGAGGATAATGTTTATTTTGGAGGTCCAATCCTCGATATTATCTAGTTAAGAAGACAAGAAAATGGTGAGAGAGAAGCTTGAACATTCTTCTGAACTAATTGACTGTAATTATTTTCAGATATTAAATGAAGGTTTCACCGCAACACACACACAGTCCTGATTGGGGGTAGAAGTATTCTTTTTCAATCCACAAAAACTTTCCTTTAATTTCATTTTAAGAAAGAAAAGCTTTAATTCTTTCTCCCAAAACATTATCTCGGGGTCAGACTACTTGCTTAGAACATTTAAACCATGGCTGCTTAAGTAAGACAAGAAACAATCACCTCTCTGTTAACACACTACTACGAATGGGACAGTCATTCAAGTCATATACCAGCATACATCTACTGGGACATTAGTGCTTTCAAAAGTCATAAAAATGAGAGCTAAACTCTTAGGTACATAAACCTCTGAGTATGCTGGACATAAAAACAGTTAGGCAGGAGCTGCTCCAGTCTGCTAAGATTTCATTTACTCTCAACCTGTACACAACAGTGGTCCTGTTCATGGTGTAGCACAGACAAGCCAAATAGTTCCATAAAAGTATGATATTTCCATATTAAAACAGCAATGATGTTTTAATGTTACACTGATCTTAAACAACATAATTATGAGATATGGAGAACTCCATCACATAGTATTAAACACATGTTTACTAACAAACAAGCAGCTTTTTTTGATTAGTACAGTTTTACATATGATCGATGAATATCTCCCGGAACGATCCCCTCGAAAAAGGAATGTTAACTTTTCCAATATAGCAAAGTATTTATTGTGAATGCAAAAGCCTAAGTATTCCTCTAGTTAGATAATTGTTTAGTTTCCAACATAAATGCAGCTGAAAGGGAAAACAGACCTACCAGCTCTGTTCCACAATTCTCTTCCCCGAGTCAAGATCCTCTCATGGAATTGATCCCATCAGTGGTAAGGCAAAGTCTCAGACTAGACCAAACACATAACTCTGTGCATACTCCTCACATATTCATCTACCAGCCCCCAATTCAGAGTCGACATGTCAGAGCATCACGAACACATTGCTAAAGTGTGGGCTCTTGCTCTCAGAGCCCTCTGAACTTGTAGCAGTGATTCCTTGCCTAACAAGTATTCTCAGTGCTGGCTTCAATCACCTTTGGGCAATCAGACTGCACTCATTCTAACACGCCTCTACATACATCACTCCATGGTTCAAGGTCCAGCTCAGGCCTGTGTTAATGTTACAAGGCTAAGTTTACTGGAGAGAGCATTTTGGTTACCTTATCCCTAGCAGGACCTTTGCAAGGAAGGAGGGGCTTAGACATGGCAGGACAGAATGGCATTCGCTGTTGCTATGCAACCAAAGGCCTCCTATTATGAAAGGGTTCACGACAGCCAGCGTTTTTGTTCAAGGCTGTAACTGAGAGCATGCCCCCACACATACACGCACGCAAGTCATTTCAGGTCGATATGCAATCGACCAATTAGGAAGAGACCATTTGATGTTGGTTTTACACATCATAAAGTCTGTTCAGAAATATTATTACCATAATTACTAGTGAGCATTTAGTGTGTGCAAAATAAGGGAAATAAAAATGTAGGTTATTTCTTTAGACATGTACATTTCTGGGAACAGATGGTATGAACTGGTTAGCGGTGTTCTACACAGTTTTATTCCTGCCTAATCCAGACTACAAAAAATGTGTAATCACGGATATCCAGTATTACCAACCTGCAGCAATGGATTACAGCATGGGAATAGCTTTAATCAAACTGGGCACAGTTCAGTGATTAAAAACTGATGCGCCATTTTACGTTGAGGTATAAGATGGAATAAATGATTCACAGCCATGCATGAATGTACCACGAAATAAACACCAGTATAGAGTTTCACACATGTCCACTGATTACAGCTTATCATGACTGTAAAACCAAAGCCCAATATTTGGTAAGATAATGTTAGATAGAAAATTACTGTTTGCTTAAGAAACAGCAGAAAGTTATGTCAGCATGGTCAATTACAACCATTTTCCCAAAGCATTTATCAGCTCTTTTATTCCCATTCCAAATATTCAACCCATGGAAACAAGGTCAATGTGAACTCTTAAAACGTTTGGAGTGACTGGTCGTTTTGTTGGAGGAGGTCTATATAAAATATCTCAATGCTCAACACAACTCAAATATCAAACGACATACAAGCAACTTCAAATGCTGCTATTCAAAAAAATTGTGCTCTTCATGAATTGAGTTGAAAGCAACTGTTCTCAGTCTCTCGTTCCCCTCTAGAACCTCCATCTTTGGCATGCAATCACTGCACAAATCTATGGTCATGTTCTGTCATAGCAGAAAACCCGTTTTTTCATACTGTGTTCCAGTGAATAAAAATTAGCATACGTCAAATGAAGAAAAACAGATTCCCCATGTAACTAGTAGATAGATAGATAGATAGATAGATAGATAGATAGATAGATATTCTGCATCCTAGATATATTCATAATTAACACAAACTTTCATTTAAGACTTTAAGAGACCCTGCTCAAACACTTGCTCCGGCATCTTAAAGTTATTTAAATTCCTTTTGGATGCCATACAATGCCCTAAAGGACAGACGAGCAGTAAGTCGAGACACAGCATGCCAAAACCTCCCCGGGTTCTTCTCTTGGCAAAGAGCAAACATGCAATAATTTATAACTGCACCACCAATCGTCCCACATCTTTCCAAATAATGTCAATACAATGACTGATTACTAATACAAATGACTGAGTTTTTAATGATTAAGCAATCCTTTAAAAGCTGCTTACAGCATCAGGAATAGGGTTGGTGCTGACATGACAGACAGAACAAAAAGCTTTTAAAGTTATTTCTAGTAACTTGATTTACTCCAGCTCTGCTTTCCCCAATGAGATCACATCTCCTTTAGAGGCACAGTCTATTTTCTGAACACTGCTTTTGCACCTGATTTTAAACTCATCAGAAGGATCTCTCAGATGCCTTGTACTGCTTTCCAGAAATAGTGCAGAAAGGGAACCAAATAGTGCAGAAAGGGAACCACAAGCTATAGTATGCTGTGAATCCTTCATGGGACATGATGAAGCATGTAGTGGAGTCTATCTATACCTTATAGTTTTACAGCTGCATTATGGTGATCATGAATCATGATCATCATGAATGCAAGAGTTTTATTAGATTTTTATATAAATACTGGAGTCATTGTAAAGTTACCCGGTTATCATTAAAAGCTATTTCCTAGGCTGTTCAAACATACCGAGCGTGTAATTTATATGTCAATTAAATGTGTAGTGTCAATTAAATATGTAGTGAGGAAAATAAATATTTACAATCTTTACAAGTTACTAAAGCGCGTTAGTAAGCGAGGAGCCAAATTACACAAACAAACAAACAAACAAACAAACAAACAAACAAACAAACAAGACTGGAGTTCATTTACCGGAATATTGAGGAGTTTTAGTTCCTTGTTTTTTGTTTTGTTTTGTTGTTATTTTTTCTTCCAATTTCAGAGATGCTGAAGGCAAATGCAAGGCAGCGAATTTTCTGCAGAACAACTCACCTGCTGTTCTCATGGTTCTGCTGAACCAGCCATGCACCTCACCTATAAGAAAACCAGTGCACCCAACAGATACGCTCGAGCTCTGCACTCTTCTCACCTGCGGACAGATGGCGTCACTTCCGGAGTAGAAATCCGAACCCCTTTTTTATTCATTTATTTATTTATTTATTTATTTTTAATAGAACTTGGTATTATTGTATACCTTTAATCCGTTATAACACAATGGAATTATAATAAAACATTATATATAAACAAACATGATTATGTTTATTTTAACGTTGTTATAATAAGCTTTATTTGACTAACTCACTCTGATCGAGGCTAGTTAAATACTGAGTTAAAACTTTGCATTTACATGTGATCATGTTTGGAAGAAATGCATGTCATTTTGTGATTATATAGGTGTAATGTTTACACACACACACACACACACACACACACACACACACACACACACACACACACACACACACACACACACTATAAACTACATTGACAGTATATGTTCTAAATGACTATAAACTGTATGTAAATATGTTTCAATATGCATACAGCATCAATATATTTTCAAAGAATAATTGACCAGTGGTGAGACGTGTTATGTTAGACTTCATTAGTTTCAAAGGCACTTGGCCTGATCTTCATTTCCACTGTTTTGAGAGAGTACCACCAGCCATGCCAGGTGTACCACACTATCCCATTGTCGGTCACTGCACTGTACGGTCCTTTATAGTAAAGTCCATTCAGATTGGCAGAGTGACACCTAGAGGAAGAACAGTGGAAGAACTTCAGGCAAACAGCATACAGCATACATTTATTAAGACTGGGTGGGGGTTTCCTCCCAGATAATAATGATTTCTTTTCAGATAGTAGGCAATATTAAATGCTTATAACACTGTATGTAGATGATTTATGACGTTGAGAGAGTTTTTTTTTTTACAATAATACATCACATGATCAATAACCACTACAGGCTGTTAGGCTGTTGTGCAAGTATATAAGTATTTTTGATCATAGGCAGTTTACTAACTTGTTAAATGCCTTTTTTTTGCATAACAATATATTTAACAGACCTATTAAACCACCAGCCAGACATATCTTCCAGAGCACAGTTGCGCTCATAGCGATCATTGTCCTTGTCTTTTGTGCTGAATTTCATGCCCTGGTGACTTGCCCAATCCTGCACTTCAGGGTTGTAGCTTCCTGAGAGCGAGTCTCCTGCATTCCCTCTGTATCCATCAAACTGCAGCTGGTAATGATTCTAAAACCATGCAGACAAATGGCATAGTTATAATTCATTCAAACCTATGCTTATTTTGTATATAGTTACTAAACAGATGGATAATCTCCTAATTTAATCCTCACAAAAAGACAGATACTACCTGTTCACTGTCTACTTGGAACTTTTTGTACATGGCAAAACGGTGGCTGCCCTCAAAGTCTTCCAAGTCAATTCTCAAGCTGTAATTACCTGTTACATAATATTTACCAAAAAACAAAAAACATACATGATATATAACTAAGAATAAATATTTATAGTGTATACCCTATTTTATATAAATGATTTAAAATTGATACATAAAGGAATGTCCCACCTTGGGATGTCAGATAATGTAGGTTGTCATTCCCTAACCAGAACTCTCCATTTGCAGATTTCATATCACCAAAACCAGTTTTGTAATCGTTCCAATCCCTATAACAAAACAAGGAAAAACCAGTAATTCAAACATCTCTCTAAATCTACTGCCAAATGGAAACTGGATAAATCGAATAAAATATGATATTAGTAAAGTTTTACAGTGATTTGAATAAAAATTATCATTAATTTAAAAGACTTAATATGGTCAGGTTGCAGTATGAGGGAAGTCTTCATAAAAACTTTAGCAAATTCTTTCAGCCCTCTGGTTCCACACTCCAATGTGCCTTTGTATAAATAATACACGAATATAGAATCTTTCTCACCTGTTAAAAGACTCGTTACCATCAGAGCGTCTTTGGAAAACTGTCCACCCGCCTCCGTCGTTCATATCACAGTACACTCTGATCTGAGCTGGGATCTTTTCAGGTTTAAGCATGTAAAACCCACTCTTCTTGTAGCCATTATTGAAAATCTGAGCACAGTCTGAAATGGAAAAAACAACTTCACTAAGTGCTGCATTCCAGCAAATATACATAAACAGAAGTAGACATTATTACCTGTAAATTGTTTATCTTCTAGGTCAAAAAAGATGCTCTCATTTAGAGGAAGTGGAGGTTGCTGATTGAGGTTCAGTAAGCTCTGGATCATCTCCTGCTGCTTAACAGCACGAGCCTCCATACTCCTCAACTGTGCCTGAAGTCTGTCTCTCTCTTGGTGGCATTGATCAGAGGACTGCACACACATTTTATTAACAAGCAACAAAATATTATTACAAGGCACTGTAGAGAAAGGAATCAGAGTTTGACCAAATGTATAAATGCAAAAATCAAATCAATTACTATTAAATTCATATACGCTCAGAAAGGTAATAATACTCACAGAATCAACCAGGTCAAAACAGAACACAATCCAAATCACAAAATAATGTCTTGTTTCCATCATAACAACCAAACAAATACCAAAAGGAAACAGTGTTTGAGAAAGAAAAATATTCTTTTACATGGATTACTGCACTGGTTTGAAATCCTTTTTCCAGCGCGTGCACCAAAGATCTTTCACTTGTCCAATCTCTCCTGCATGCCTTTTAAAATCTGCTTGAACTGCCAGTGTGCTTTTTGGGTGAGTCAGTCAGAAACAATGCAGATGGACAGATCTGCAACAAGGGCATAGACTCCAAACACCAAACTTAAAATAAAATACTTGTAAGTTTAAACTTTATGGGTTCATTGTTCAAAAATCAAGCAATACAACATTGAATTAAAAATTTTAAAACAAAATGTAAAAGAACTTTATAAACATCTAAAATAGCTTGGCTGACTTTCAGAGAATACCTGATTTGATACACATGTGTATGTGTGGAAGGTTACCGTGTGGTGAATCACAGGGTACAGCAATGCAACCCCACAGCTAAGCACAACATCCACACTGCTTTTGTGTGCTTAACATCAGCATCCATCAGGGCTGTAACCACCATAAACATTGAGGGGGACACGTCCCCCGCAATAATCAGATATGGACAAATTGTCCCCTAAGAGAATGATTCATAAAACTAAAAGTGAGGCAAAAACGTGTGGATTTGACTCATGTGTGTTTATAGGTTGTAGTTAGGACAATAAAAATATATTATTTGCAAATCTAGTCCATTAGCCATTGTTTAATTCTGGACAATAAACCCACCAAGTGTCTGCAAGCATTGTATTTTGATGCTAGTCTGTAAGATCTTGTCAGGTCTGCACCCAAAAACTTTACTTACTGTTATGCCATTCTGAACCCAAACACTGTTACTTTTCATAACATAAAAGAAGACCCCCCCCCCACACACACACACACACTCACTCTTTTTCACTCTATTACAGCTCTATTCCATAAAATGGCAGAAGGCCATGATCATGAGATTTAAAAGTGCACTATAAAGGCACCATAAAAACTATACTTCAAGTGGCCATATGAAAGCTTTGTGTCATATGTTCTGCTTTTCTATATAGCGGTGTAAACAGTCTTCAAAGTTCTCCTTTTTTTGTTACCCTGAAAACAGCATACAGACTTGGAACAAGTTGAGGGTGAGTAAATCATTTTGTGTAAGTCATTTTGTCTGGCTAACTGACACGGTCATGGCGTTTTACAGAGACGTTACGACATTAATGAAAAGACAGAAATAATTTTTTTGGGGACAGCAGGGGAAAAAGGGTAAGTTACCAGTATATACACAGTGGAAGTAATTCATATTTGGTCTACTCTACTGTTTGGAACATATTATTCGCTATATCTGCCTGGGGGTAGAGAGTGAGTACATCTGAAATATAAATAAACCATCTAATCTAACGTATTTTTGTATTGTAATACACACTGACCTCACTGTACTTATTTTGGTCCTAAATAATGGTTTTGCATTTGTAGATATAATTAATGTACAGTGTCTTGCAAAAGTATTCGGCCCCTTGAACTGTTCGACCTTTTGCCACATTTCAGGCCTCAAACATAAAGATATAAAACTGTAATTTTTTGTGAAGAATCAACAACAGGTGGGACACAATCACGAAGTGGAACCAAATTTATTGCATATTTCAAACTTCTTCAACAAATAAAAAACTGAACAATTGGGCGTGCAAAATTATTCAGCCCCTTTCAGTGCAGCAAACTCTCTCTGGAAGTTCAGTGAGGATCTCTGAATGATCCAATGTTGACCTAAATGTCTAATGTTCATAAATAGAATCCACCTGTGTGTAATCAAGTCTCCGTATAAATGCACCTGCTCTGCAATAGTCTCAGAGGTCCGTTTAAAGCACAGAGAGCATCATGAAGAACAAGGAACACACAACAGGTCCGAGATACTGTTGTGAAGAATTTTAAAGCCGGATTTGGATACAGAAAGATTTCCCAAGCTTTAAACATCCCAAGGAGCACTGTGCAAGCGATAATATTGAAATGGAAGGAGTATCAGACCACTGCAAATCTACTTGCCTTATTTCAATAATAAAAGAAGAAAATAATGAGCAAAGAGGGAAAAACACGTATTTGGAAAGGAATAATAAAAAAAAAAATGAATCAAATATTACAATAATTATAAATTACACACAATACTACATCCAGATGTATTTTCCCAACAGTATGGGCACAATATAAAACATTTACACTTTTGTTAGTACATTAAAGTGGTTATCTCCAAAACAGGTAAAAATGTCAATGACATAATGTAACGTCATAGGTTGAGTATCGCTATCGCAATGCTTTAAAAACCGCTTGCGTAGACACTACCAGCTTTATCAGTATGTTCAGACAATCACCAGGGTGTACATGGACTTGGACAGTCTCTGATGTAAGATTCGAGTCTCCCAGTTGATACTTCCATCAGTGCTGTATAGGTGGTTAGCTAGAGTGATAAAAACAACATACACACACACACACACACATCAAACACAGATTAAAATAACATTAAACTTCATTAAAGCATGAATGCTTTTAGGTTCATTCTGGATTAACTAGTGATAGATGTCTTACCTTATTTAGAACTGGTTTTGTTGAAAGTACATCATATATAGTCGGCAAGGTAATGTTCTGAAGAAACATATTTCAGTGGTCAGCCCAGGTTAATATGATTTATTATCATTGTTAAACAGGCATTGTGGTTTGTACCAGAGGTTCCCAAATTAGAGACAGTGATCTCATGTAGAGTCAAATGGAGGTCATGAGAGAAACTCACAATCTCTTCTTTTGTTATTTTACAAATCAATAAAAGAATAGCATTCTACGCACATAGATTTTGTGTAATATTGTGAAATGTTACCACGAGTCATTAAATAAAGAGTGCACGTGCTTCTTTATTCTCTTCAATAATCTGACATGCTACACTAGAATGAGTTCAGCAATAAAACTGGACAAATTTCTCAATCCATCTATCTCCTCTAAAACATAAGCGACTGACTCTTGTGGAACAACACATGAATGTACATGAAAAAAAATGCCGAAACAAAAGGTTAATTGAATATGGATTTACAGTTTTGACTGTAAATAACAGGAGAAACAAAAATGCAGAGATTTGAGGTCTCAGAAAATGTATAATGCCCATTTATTTATTGTTTGGCCCAAATGAACTCCTGGCTTATATTGTGCTAGTTCTTTATTGTAAATACTTACTGCTTGTGTGATTTTATTCATGCATTTCATAGCTGGTGTGCGGCGATCATCCAAAAAGAAAGGCTGTTCCCAGTGGTCATAGTTCGTTTCAAGAACGTACCATCTCCCAAGTTTCATATTAATCCTACAACATGAAAGCTATATTAGCTTCAAAACCAGGTGTGCCCAGTAAACTGGCAAATCAGTGATTATGTATATACAGTGCCTTGCGAAAGTATTCGGCCCCCTTGAACTGTTCGACCTTTTGCCACATTTCAGGCCTCAAACATAAAGATATAAACTGTAATTTTTTGTGAAGAATCAACAACAGGTGGGACACAATCATGA